>JAXIVH010000020.1:1018067-1071497 GCA_036785325.1 Urophycis tenuis | reverse complement strand
CTTTATCTGAGCTTCTTCTGACTAACGCGTGTAGCATCAACTATCTGGCAGCTATTTCGGAGGTGTGTTCTTTTTGGTGTACCTTAGAGAAATAAAGAAAACACACACTGAAGGAGAATTGGTGATGAAACCATGATTCTGCATTATAATTCAATTGCGTGATTCAATTTGTGAAATGCATTGCTTTTCATTTGAGTATCTCTCACTGCCGTCGTTTTTTTAAATATACAGTTTGTATACTCTCCACCTGATATACATATACATATTGTAATTCAGTTACAAATAAGGATTCCAGCAGATGTATTTCATTGCAGTAATTTATATCTCATTGACGATAACAAGACAATAGAAGAGCATACAAAATCTTGAACTTGTACTCCAGTGTCACAGTGGAGGGAGATGGCATGATGCAGCAGGTAAAAAATAATATAACATTGTGGGCAGGATGCAGAAGGGTCGGGTGGTGTAAGGTTATTTCCCTTGCAGCCTAAAGGTTATTGGTTTGCACACTAATTTCCGCAGTATACCTGTAGGGATTCTTCACAAGGATGCCCATACTTCAGCTTGCTCATTCATTCATGTATCTAGTTAAAAAGATACATCAATAAATGAACTATGTTTACTAAATAAGTAAATTGAATTATTTTATTCTGGCCAGAGATAATGTGACTTTAGCCCTGGATTTTCAATCCCAGACACATATTTTATCCCCAGGAAAGACGCCGAAATGACCCAAGAAAGATACACAGACGCGCGCGCACACACACACACACACATACACACAGACCCTCTTGCTCTCCCTCTCTTTCTCTCACACACATACACACTGCTCAACAACAGAGCTTTTGGTTGAAGTACAAATCCAAAGTAAAACATAAATGTTTCAGTGTGTAGGTGGTTGAGCTCTGTCTACAGGGGAGAGATAGGAGGGGGCGTGGCTCTTGGGACCTCATTAGACCACGGTTATGTTTACGGTTTGAGACGGTGAATTCAACAAATACCTATTTAAACCATCTCTACTCTCATACCTAAGCTTAACTGTCTCTAACCTAATACCTATTAGACCATCTCTAACCTAATACCCATTCAAACCATCTCTCTAACCTAATACCCATTCAAACCATCTCTCTAACCTAATACCCATTCAAACCATCTCTCTAACCTAATACCCATTCAAACCATCTCTCTAACCTAATACCCATTCAAACCATCTCTCTAACCTAATACCCATTCAAACCATCTCTCTAACCTAATACCCATTCAAACCATCTCTCTAACCTAATACCCATTCAAACCATCTCTAACCTAATACCCATTCAAATCATCTCTCTAACCTAATACCCATTCAAACCATCTCTAACCTAATACCCATTCAAACCATCTCTCTAACCTAATACCCATTCAAACCATCTCTAACCTAATACCCATTCAAACCATCTCTCTAACCTAATACCCATTCAAATCATCTCTCTAACCTAATACCCATTCAAACCATCTCTCTAACCTAATACCCATTCAAACCATCTCTCTAACCTAATACCCATTCAAACCATCTCTCTAACCTAATACCGAAAATACAAGCGTTGCCAATGTATCGCAGCACTATTCTGGGCAGGGTGGCGGGTCTCGGGTCTCACCGGGACCCGCTGTGGTATCGATGGTCCCCGCGTGGCCCTCAGGCCCCAGCCTGGCCCTCAGCACCCAGCCTGGCCCTCAGGACCCAGCCTGGCCCTCAGGCCCCAGCCTGGCCTCAGGACCCAGCCTGGCCTCAGGACCCAGCCTGGCCCTCAGGCCCCAGCCTGGCCCTCAGCACCCAGCCTGGCCCTCAGCACCCAGCCTGGCCCTCAGGACCCAGCCTGGCCCTCAGGCCCCAGCCTGGCCTCAGGCCCCAGCCTGGCCCTCAGGCCCCAGCCTGGCCCTCAGGCCCCAGCCTGGCCCTCAGGACCCAGCTTGGCCTCAGGCCCCAGCCTGGCCCTCAGGCCCCAGCCTGGCCCTCAGGCCCCAGCCTGCCCTCAGGACCCAGCCTGGCCTCGCCGACGTGTCAGCGGGGCCAGGGGGGGGCAGGACCACTGACGGAGTGGTCGGCGCCGTGGGGCCCGCCCCGCCCCGAGCTGGACGCGCTGGCCATGTATCATTGGACGAGCACGCCGGCGGCTAGCTTTCTAAACATGGCAACGGCCTTAAAAGCGTGAGTTACTGCCCTGACTGTTGGCCTCTCGCCCTGTCTCTCTCTCGCTCTCTCTCTCTCTCTCTCTCTCTCTCTCTCTCTCTCTCTCTCTCTCTCTCTCTCTCTCTCTCTCTCTCTCTCCCCCCCGACAGCAGTCGCATCTTAATGCTGGCCGCTGAGCACCAGAACTGCCGTGCCAAGAGCTGCTACTGCGGCAAGCAGACCAGACCATCATGAGCCCTGCAGCCATGGTATGCAACCACTAAAGTTGAGGGGCCACAATCTAACTATCGGTACATAGTATACGTATATGTGGTGTGTGTGTGTGTGTGTGTGTGTGTGTGTGTGTGTGTGTCTGTGTGTGTGCATGTGTGTGGATCTCTGTGTATGCCTGTGTGTAAATGTCTGTGTATGTGTGTGTGTGTGCATGTGTGTGTGTGTGTGTGTGTGTGTGTGTGTGCATGTGTGTGTGTGTGTGTGTGTGTGCATGTGTGTGTGTGTGTGTGTGTGTGTGTGTGTGTCTGTCTGTATATATAAACACACACAGTATAATGTGCGTGCATGTGCAAGCTGACAGTGGAAGTGTGTGTATGCACACAACCACACAGACACACACACACACACACACACACACAGAGCGTAGCCTCTTGAGGAACAACTGAAGCTATCTCAAACACAGCAGACGACCCACAAACCTCTCTTTGCATCACGACAGATAATCGGTTTGGTGCGAAGAAAATCGGCGACTGAACTCAACAAAATGAAATAATTCTTCATTCATGTATTTATGAGATACCATCTATAGCTTGTGGGCATATCCGCTCACAGCTGGGTCTTCAGTGTGTACATTTGAATTGTAGATGGGGAATGAGTGAGCCTTCCAGAAATTGGATAGCTTATTGTTACCCAATATTTTGTTCGTGAAAAACGAAAAGACAACAAAACAAACCTTGGTAAAATTTGTTTCATGTACTCTCGTATTCTCACAATGACAACTTTCACTGGCACAGGGATGTGAAAAAAATGTCTTGTTTAAAGATGTTTGTGGTACTGGCATCAGTGTGTGTAGTCCTTTAGAGTACATTGCTGAGGTCTAGAGCACATGACAAAACACATGAAACTAATGTAGGGGGGTTACTTGGTCCAGGGGCGAAGAATCCACCGTTGAATGCATGTCGACACTATTTAGTTTAACAAAAAACATAATCTGTGTTTACAATGTTTTATCTTGTGGAGTCCACGGGGGCTGGTGAGGAAGCAGCAGAGAAGCCAGGTACGATATGCTTTTGTGTCAGAGGACACATCCTGAAAGCTTCCACCGTGGAACTATTGTGACAGTAGATCTGAAGCTGATGGCAGATCTCAGGGTAATCTGAGTGTGAACGACACGAGGCAGCCATGTGTTAAGAACTTGTGTTTTCTCTTCAGGCTACCATGTTAGTCATCATTCAGATAATGATAAGATCTGAAAAACGAAGAGGGAGAATTAGAACCACAACAATTAGGCGAGCACAATGAATTCATGTTCAGGCAATCAAGTTGGTTTGCAGTGGAAAATACACATTGCAGGATGGATACACATTTTGTATTTATATATACGTTTTTATGTTTGAAATATTTGTTTAAAAGAGCATTGTTTTGCTGATCAGGACTACCTAGCCTTGCCTCCTTCAATTAATCTAACTACGAACCCAAAGTGCAACACATCAAAGAGCAAATTTCCATATCTCACATTACAATAATAACCAAGAAGTAAATCGTAAAAAAAATACACACTAACATTAAAGTACATTAATGGTCGGTAGCAGGCAGCCAGGTTACTTTAGGCTACAGAAAACCGAGCAGTGTGCTGCGTTTGGTTTGCACTCACTGCCACATTAGCAAGCAGGTCTTAACCCTGTCCTGTTGCGTCCACAGACGTTGTGATCCTCGCTTCCACAGTGTAAATGGCAGAGCCTTTGGTTGTAATCTGCATGTGTATACGATGGAGCGGTGTGAATATATGGGGAAATGAGCCGCGCACACACGGGCGTTTTGTGGATGACTTCACCATGGCTCACCAAAAAACACTGTCCCCTGTTTCTCCAAGTCCACCGGAAGAATCCCAACAATGACACGTTGTCTCTCTCCACCGGTGAATGAGCAGCCGGTGACAGCACAGATAGATTGATCGATCGAAAGATCAAATATTGTGGATGTGCATTTTGCTATAATTTTGCCATCTGATTGCAAAAAGCTACATAGATGGCTCAGACTCAGAGAGGCACATTGAGCAGGAGCAGAGAGCTTCTGTAGCACCTGTTTGGGTGGGACAACTGGCGTGGTTTGCAGAATTAATTGTGTAATTTTGGTGATAAATGTCAGAGCAGAACCACGCCAAATTTTAAACCAATATCAGCAAAGTCTGCAAAAAACGTGAACAAATATGAAAAAGCTAAATTCCAACCCTTTGTGTGGGACTTCAGACAGTCAATGGAAGAATTACTCTCTCTCTCTCTCTGCAATGGACTACGGTCATAAATAGTTATGGTACCGAACAGGCTCTACCACAATCTTTGTACCTAGAAGAGATTATTGTGGACTTGGATGGCTATCTTGGTGTTGGTCCCAGCAGAACCCTTGGGGGGCGTCTGTTCCACCACCTCTTGGCTAAGAGTCTGAGACAAACATAAAAACACCAGTCCCTCAAAATTTAGTCGCTAAAAGAATATCTAGATTATACAAAAAAAGCACCAAACATTATACTACTCCTACACCTTGGAGTCATTAAAGCGTCCTTAAATGTTCCCCATTAAATTGCCAGAAGCCTTTCTTTCGCAGGGGTTCCTGAGCCAGGTTTAGCGCTAAAGTGCTATGTTACCAAAACCATAGTAACCAAAATGAGAGATTTGGCTCCAAAATGGACCCCTGGGGAGATGCACTTGGACACTTGGAACACTTTCCTGGGATGTTTTTCTCAAATACAGCCCCAGAACCTTAAAGGGAAATCACTCGGTTTCCATCACTAAAATGTAATGGCACCATTAAAAGACAACTAAAAAACAAGCAAAAATCTGCTCTCTTCCATTTTCCATATTCCTCAGTTCCGTCCCCGACCGACCTTAACTCACATTTCCTCGATTTATGTTTATTTTTGTTCAAAATAATTGCTTCCCATCGCCAAAACCCACTCTCCCTCTCTTCGCCCAAGCATCCACATGACAGACTTTTCTCCCATAGGTGTGCACATGGACATGATGAATTAGCTTAATGCCTCACAAATATTAATCACATTGTCACCACAGCTGAGCTGGGAGGCATTTTAGTTCTGCAGCCCCGGTGATGCCTCGTTCATCAAACCCTGGAGCCCTCCTATGCAAACTCGCCTGTTTGCTGTCTCCTCATCACAAGCTGTTCCCAACCTGTACTTAAGCGCCAGCACACACTCACAATGTTGTTGGGAGATAAAACTGTGTGTGTGTGTGTGTGTGTGTGTCTGTGTGAGAGAGTGTGTAAAAGTAAGTTAGACCCCAAAATCAACGACTCTTCTGATCTTTTTACTTCTACTGTTCGAACAAAGGCAGTTGTCATAACCATCTTTATGATCCTTATGGTACAGATCCCCACCGACTTTGCTGTTATATTAGAACTAAGATTTGTGTTATACTGTATTAGATAGACATATTCATTTTGTCCGCCGAGTGAAAACTTGTTTTTCGGCTCCACAGAGCACAGAACATACAGAACAACATCGCCGTCAAAAAACAGCAGACGATCAGCCACACCAGACGATCTGTGTGTGTGTGTGTGTGTGTGTAGTGTGAATCCTGCAATCATCATTTTCCACGCCTCTCCCTATTTACAGCCCACATCAGTCATCCAGTTGGACTGGCAGTCTTCAGGCTGTGCCGGTGCAGCCCACACAGGCTGACGCGGCGCGTGTCTTGTTGCCCAAACGTTGATTGATCAGCCAATCGGCACTCTTAATTAATCTATGCTGAAAAGTTTACCGAGCAGGAGAAAGGAGAAATTCTCCTCGCTCGCGAGGTGGTCCGGGTACCGGGGAGGCCTTCCTCCTACCCCCCCCGTGTTGCCAGCAGGTGCCGGAGCCCACCGTATATCCTGTATAACGGATGTTCTCGTTAGCTCCGCGCTAGCAAAGTGGACGCTATCTTGCCGTGTGTTAGGAAAAATATTATCTAGCAATGGTACGGTAAGGTTGATCTGACGTTGTTCTGAAAAAGGACATAGTGAAGATTGTATTCCTCTTGGCGACTTTAAGTCTGGCTCTCTGGAACTTGGAGACATAACATAAAGTGATTGAAGGATACACCTACGTCATGTCAAATCTGCTTAGTAACATGTCATCTTTATACATTATAAGCCAATCAGAATGGGACACTCCTGTCATGCTGTTCCGATTTGGGACTTGTATATAATACACTGTGTCTCCGGGAGCAGGGAGAAGCAACTGAGGAAGATTCACACACAAATCTCTTGCTCGATGAAATCCTCTGCTTCTCCTCATAGGCCTACGAGACCAATAAACAACTTCAGCTTAAACTATATAGAGTTCCTGGCACTTCTTGTTCTTCGGCATCAACAACAATCTCCTCGCTATCACCGTGTCGTAATGAGACTGCGACTGACCCCCATAGAACTTCCCAGAATGCAAACAGCGCCCCCCCCCCACTAGAGGCGAAAACACGGAGGAGGCGGCTGTGAGGTCTGGGCGGAGGCGGTTGACCCGCGGCGCTGCTGAAGGGGTGTGAACACCACCAGTGTTTTACGGGTGGCGATGAGGTTTCCGATATTTAAATGTGAACACGCACACACCCATGGTGACCCAGGGCGTGCTTGCGTGTGAGTGAGTCTTTTGTTTGGTGACCGAGCTACAGGGACACTCCATGAGGAGGGGGGGAGGAGAGAGAGAGAGAGAGAGAGAGAGAGAGAGAGAGAGAGAGAGAAAGAGAGAAAGAGAGAGAGAGAGCGAGAGCGTGCAGGTTCGCTCTGGCGACTCTTGGGGGGAAGTCACTGTGGAGCGACCCACTGTTCTCGCCAGGCTACAATTCAACCAAACTATTTAAAAAAAAAAAAATGCAAAGGGCAATTCGCAGTGTTGCTTTAGCTCGCCCTTCACTCGGTACAGCCTCGCCACCCACTAAATGAGAAACACCGTTCGTGCACGGAAAAACAAACCTCTGCGGTATGCCGTTGTGCACGGACACGGCGCGTGCGAAAAAAAACGAAGCTGTAATTGTAAACGTCTCAGAGTGACGAGTATGTAAAGAGTGATAGTTAGCACACATTACAGCGGTAAACACAATTTGCTCGGGGATCTTTGTGTGCACTTTAAACGTCCAATGCTTGCCTCAAAACTCTTTATTTATAGAGAGGCGTCGCCTTGTGTGCTGAATCACGCAGGCGTACACACTGGTGAGGCTGTCACTTTGTATCACATATTGTTCTTCCTGATATCAATCTATTATAGATGCAGAGGCCTCATCAAAACTCAAGTGATTTTGAGTTGATGAAGGCATTTTTTTTTTTTTTTTTTTTTTTTTCCTGTCGGACGCTTTGCACACGCATGCCCCCACATGTGCACACATGCACACGAGCAAACACACACACATAGAGGGGAGGGGCAGGCTTGGAGTCAGACACACGGAATGCATGCAAGGTCAGAACCTGAGACTCCGGTGCGGTCAAACACAACCGGAACGTCTGGGCGCCCCGGGGGGGACCCAGCGGATACATGAAAGAAGTAATCTCTCCTCTCTTTCCTCAGCCGTTCCCGGCGCTCCCGGCCGCGGTGATGAGGACGAGGGCAGGAGCCGGGCGTGGCCTGGGGGTGACCCCCGATCACTGAGCCACACATCCACCACCTCCGACGTATCCAGGATCCCCTCCTGTGCTGCTGGGAGGATCGTCTCCTCTCCGAGGGTTTGCTAAGCAGCGGGGAGTTTAAGGTGCTCCACCATCATCACCTCTCGCCGCCCTGGATCATAGCTCTGTCTGTACTCTCTCTCTCTCTCTCTCTCTCTCTCTCCCCACTCGGTCATTGAGAACAGCTCTCTCTTTACTCACTCTCGAATCCGCACTCAACAGAAATAGTCCTTTGTTAAGTTTCTCTCTTGCAGGTCCTTAAGGAAGT
This sequence comes from Urophycis tenuis, assembly GCA_036785325.1. Lineage (NCBI taxonomy): Eukaryota > Metazoa > Chordata > Actinopteri > Gadiformes > Phycidae > Urophycis > Urophycis tenuis. Next base: position 1,063,197 of record JAXIVH010000020.1, on the reverse strand, counting down.
CCTTAGGAGTAGCAGAATATTCTTAAATTTAGTTTGTGTAGTTTTAGTAATTACACACACACACACACACACACGCACGCGCACACACACAGACACACACACACACACACACACACACACACACACACACACACACACACACACACGCACACACACACATCAGACACCTTTTCTATTGGGGAGAAACAGACTCCAACACTTTTCTTTTCTCTCTCTCTCTCTCTCTCTCTCTCTCTCTCTCGCTCTCTCTCTTATATATAAAACGTGTCCCCTCCCAAGAAGTGGGCCAGGTTCCACGTCCACCACTTCACTTCCTGCGCTCCTTTGTGGCAGCGTGGTGTTGTAGAACCAGAGCCCATTCAGCAGCACTGCTGGGAGTCCTTAGCCCATTAGCCCTCCAGCGCGGTAACCTTTTGAGAGGACATCCATTATCTTTTGTCTCCCGGACACCCTCCTCCGCAGCAGACCTGTCCGGGTGCACGGGCCTCCGTAGAACCATGGCTGTGATTCATCATTCCGGAACGGCCATTTTGGAAATTAATTGTGTTCATATATTGTAATATGCAAATACATTTTCTATATGTTTCATCAGCCATAGTAGGGCAGGATGTTTGGGCAGGAGAGTGTTTGTTGTGGTCGGGCTGAACCGAGTCAGATCCAGAACCAGCAGAATGGTTTGCATGGTGGTCGCAGCATAATGCCTGATACATATTGTGTTTTTTGTTTGTTTGTATAAAAGCATCTGCTAAATAACTAGATGATAACTATTGGCACAAACTCAAATTTGTTCACATTTATTTGTAAAGATTATAGTCATTGTGTAATTTCTGTATGCAAAGTTATAAGGTAATAGGAGTAAGAATATCACATAAAACAGAATCCCTGAATAGAAAGTATCTTCTTCCTCGTCAAATTTATGGTCATTGTGTAATTTCAATTGTAAAAAAAGTTATGAAAATGGAGCCAACATATCAAACAATGCACCACAATGCACCACTGTCTGAGTGTGAATACTAATTACTGTATTAGGCTAATTAGCTCCCAGAGTGGCGAGTGCCAGAATAGAAAGACACAGAGACAGCTAAAGTGGGACTCAGGGTGAGTTGGTCATTACATTACTCATATCCCACCATGTAACTGAATTGGCTGCATTCCAATTAACCAGGGTATACTGGCAGCCTCACTTAGTCTTCTTTACCTGGAAGGCAAAAATAAGTAGTGCGATAACCTAATTTCCAAATGAGACAGAGGAACTCAGAAGTACGCCAGTAATGGAAGCCACACACTTTTACATTGCTCGCTTATTAATCACTAAAGTTTGCTTTTACTTTGAAATAACTCACACATAGGAAGTTGGATTTTCGAACTCTGACAGATTGAGTGATGCAGTGATATATAAGGTCTGGATTAGGATGTATTACTTTACCTGTCCATGGAATATAGCCATAAAGCCGTATTGATTTTTTTCTATAGCTAATTCACTATCAAGGGGAGATACATGTGAATGAATGGAGGGTCCAGATTCAAGGAAGGTTCTGCTTTAAAAAAAAAAAAAACATTATTCCTTTTATTCATCTTGGTGTGAAAGGCTGACTGAAGAGGCCAATCTTCAGCTGGTTTTTACATCAATGACTAGACATGAACAATGAAGCTGTATGGCTTAACTATTGACAACCATTGTCAGAGGTAAAAAGGTATTGCTTGCATGTTTATCCATTGAATCAGGGGGAGCAGTCAAGCAACCTACATTCAAATGATGAAAATTATGATTATTCTTTCTCCTACGGTAATGATGGCCTGCAGTGTCTCAGGGGTTATTTCACTCTATTTCATCTGATGTAAAAAGTGAGAGTGATAGCCATTGTTTGGGGAAATTACAGCTCATTTTGGTTGGGAGTGTTTAGTATTAATTTAGTCATGACACTGCAGTTTAGATTTTTTGGACTCCAAACTCTTAATTGCTCTGCCATATTTTGTCATCACTTGACAGTCATTCTGTGACGGGAGCCCTTTCAATAATCACACAGAATGTATCTGTGTGGAACTGAATTGAGCACAGGAGTACAATGCAGCATACAATGTGTATTCTCCTATTCTCTCCCTGCGCTCAGCTGTGTGTCTGTTGTAGCATTTTGTGGTGCGTGTCGTCTGTGTCACGTGTGTGTGTGTGTGTATGTGGTGGCATTCAGAGTCCTCTGTAGGGCTCAGCAACGTTCATTGCATCGCGTTGGTGATCATGAAATGATGTCATGGGTATTCCCTTTAAAGGTAAACTGCGCAATCATCACACAACTTCAATACCTCGGTATGTTGTTGTTGTTGTTGTTGGCTGTCCAGGGACCAGGAGGCTGGGGGGGGGGGGGGAGTGGGGTGGTAGGCTGCTTATGCTTGCATTTCCAAAGGATGCTGATTAATTACATCCCATTATCTCAGCATGCTAGCCATCAACAGGTTGCCATCTGCCTGGGCGGGTATGACTGCCCCCCCCCCCCCCCCCCCCCCACCCCACCAGACACCCCAGAGTGTGGAAAAACCAACTGTCTCAGCCAGTGGGGGCCCGTCCCTCTCCGCTGTACGCCTCCAGAGACCGGCGTCCTCTCTGTCAGGTGTGTGTTGTGAGACCGGCAGAGCGAGATGACTTCATCCTTAATTATACTCGCTTAATATGTATTGTATTGTGTAACAGTTTGCAGTCAGTGCACACAGCTCTGGGGTGTCTCCACGTCAGCCGCCTGCGGCACACACACTCACAGGTACCGGGCCCGCCTCGATGTCTCCCTGCACAGCCAACAGAGGCCCCGCCGCCCCTCCTGACGGTTCCTGTCGCCAAAAAAAAACAGAACCGCCGCGCCGCGTTGAGGCCAACGTGGGTCCTCCTCGACGCGTTGCTGTGTTCCCCCGTTCGGGTCGGCGATGGTTCTCGTTCTGAAGATCACCGGAAGTCAATAACCGGAATAACGCTCGGAACCACCGCCGCGGTGCACACACACACACGCGCACACACACACGCACACGCACGCGCACACACACACACGCATACACACACACACACACACGCATACACACGCGCACACGCACACGCACACACACAAGCACACACACACACACGCATACAGACACACGCACACACACACACACACACAGGCTAGCCGGCGCCGACACGTTATCTGTGAGCCTTCTTCATCGCGCGGCCGCTTTGTGTCCGTCCAACATTACTCCCACTCTCTCCTCGTCACTCTCGCTGCCCAAATGCCCGCCAACGATTGCGCCAATGGGGAGACGTAATTGGACTGTTTGTCACCGGATTGTTAACGTGACTAATTTGACAGAGACCGAAAGGGAGGTGACACGGCCTCACCTTGAATTAGTAGGAGGTGGGGGGGACGGGGGGTGCGTCTGAGTCAGAGGCTCGGTGAGCGCCCAGCCGTGCGTACGTATACAGACACGAATAAATGGGATTGCTGTGGGTTGACTTTAGGGTTGCGGGTTAAAGGATTCGCATTGCATCAGGCTTTGCAGAGCACCATAATACCGCTCTTGTTAGTCAGATTGTTGTCGGCCAGCTTTTGGGGGTGGGCTTACATCGACACACCAGGAAGGGTATAGCCGGGGCGAGAAGGTATTAGCTAACGTTAAGATTAGCACACCAGGTGCTGATCTGTAGGTACAGTACGGCATGTGATCGTAGGTTTAACCAGAAAAGCATGAATACAGTATGGAATGCGTGTGATGTGATGTGAGCTCCCATTTCTGACGGACGGAGTAAATATGAGTAAAACGCATTTATTTTATTTTGTCAATCAATATTTTTTTATTTGATTAATTTTGCTCATTTGTGTTCACCCCTCTGAATGGTAAAAATGGTAATTCTGTTGCCACATTGCATTTGGCAAATAAAACACCTGGAACGCATGCGGCCCAAGACAGATCCCTAACCGTCCAATTAGCATTCGTCTCCATGCTCATCAAGACCAATTCATTACATGTTGCAGTGGAAACAGGACAGCGGTGGGCTGCTGCAAAAGCAGGTGATGTGCCATTTAGCGCTTTGGAACGAAACCTGGGAGAAATGCAGGTCACCCAAGGCAAAGCCGAATCACGCGGTTGTGTTTGGGGTCGGATGGCGTGCTGACGACGTGCTCCATAGGTGCACGGGAGTGATAAAGCATCCGTTGATCAGGTCTTACTTCAGGAGCACACACACACACACACACACGGAGCTGTACCCTGCACTGTATTGTGCGACGACAAACACACAATCTTTGGGACAGGGCGTACGCTGTTTGACTCAGTCAGTCAAAGTGTCTGCCGTCTACCTGTGGGCATCGTCGAGCAAGATGCCCCTACCTACCTGCTCCTTATTGACATGATGTGATAAAGAAAACTGCACTACTCATGTAACATACTGCACCTTAATCGCTCCTTTACACTTCTGGTTAGAACGCCAATGACATTTCGTTGTCTCTGTACTTGTACTCTGCACAATGACAATAAAGTTGAGTCTAATCTAATCTAAAGTAATGGCTTTGCACTAATGTGCCTGCTTAATAATATTCAAGCGGAATAGCAACTCGTTTTGGTGTCTTTGGTATTCAAATTCAAGCCAGGAGGTTTGTGGGTTCGATCCTCAAGGGATCCTTGAGCAAGACATATCACCTTGCCCCCCCCCCCCCCCCCCCCCCAGTTCAGTTTCAGTTGTATTAGTCATGTAGGGGAACACGGAGGCAACGCTACGGCGCACCGTACGCAACATGATCCAAAGTGTTCCTGAAGGCCACGCGTAGGACTTCACTGTCAGCCACTTTGGACGATGAAAGTACCCGCTAAATCACTAAATAGTACTAATTATGTTTGAGCGCAGTACACACAGTACATTCAACGCTCAATTTGCACACCCGAGAGGACCGCTCGTGAACAGAGCCGTGAGCCCTTGAACCCACGTAGAACAACAGAATTAACACCGTATTTCACACTCGTTACCATCCGTGGCTCAAGGCGCTTAGCGAAACACACCGCCAAACATCTGCCACGTTGTCCCAAGCGCCGGCCCTCCCCACCTGAGGACTTGTGATTTGTGTTTTGACGCACATTGAGCGCAACGCCGCCGGTTCGATTCCCCCCCCCCCCTCCCCCATCATCCCTGAGCTCCCCTTGTTCTCCCTGGCAGTGTAGAGCAGCTGCCTGTGACACACTGCGTTTTTTTTTTCGTTTTTTTCTGAGGGGTCGGTTTGCCTCTCACTCTGTCGGTTTAGTCTTTGGGCACCCTGGCGTTGCCTGGAGACGGCGGAGGTGTCGGGAGCGGTTATTGGCATGGCTGGCGGATGGCAGGTGTTTTCCCAGCGTGGGATTGACCGTGGAAATATCCGAAGGGCGTTTTTGTTAGCGGGCGCTGAGTCAGCTGTATGGTCAGGGGGATTACTTCACTTTTTTTTTTTCCCTCCTCTTAACAGATTTAATAACGATGGCATTGTTTCGCCGCACTACGGGAACGGAAATTCGACGGAGTGCGCCCGCCTGTGTGTGCATGTGTGTGTGTGTGCCCGCCTGCATGTGTGTGTGTGTGTGTGTGCGTGTGCATGAGAATGTGTGCGTTATTTATATTGCTCATCATCAGAATTTCTGTCTCCGAGGGTTTCATGGGCCCCACCGTTAAATCCGATTCGGCATCCCCAACGCTTAATTCTCCGGTGGGAAAAGGGCGGGAAACGGCGGGGCAACATGTGGGCCGTTTCCCCCCCCCCCCCCCCTTCAGCGCTGCTCCCTACAATAGTTGCCATGGCAACTGAGGTAGAGCGATTACAAATTATTTATTATTGGGATTTTGTGAGATGACATGTTTTTTTTATCGCATTTACTTTGGACTTGATATATAAATAGATATACACGCACAGACACACACACACACACACACACGGAGACTTGGTTTCAACAGTGACCATACTTGGAATTAATAACCTGCAAAGGGTTTTACGACCTGACATTGCATGAATAAATTATTATGAATTGCATCACAGGTCAGCCAATAGCTCATTGCTATGTAGGAGAGGCTTTCTGTTAGTAAATGGAGGACTTACTCTGGAAGATTAATTATTAAAGTAAGTTCATAGAGAAAGACGACAGTGAAAAACACAAACACAATATTCTTTTACTTTTGTAAAAACATTTTTTTTTTATTTTTTTATTTAAAGTTTGAGTATACTATATATACCGGCTGAGGGTACATTTATCATTGTTTTTACCCACTGCTTTGTTTTGTTTTTTATTTACCTGTGCAAACACAGTGTCAGTGCTTGCAGGCATGTTTCGTAATCCGACAGAGACGGATGTTCCCGTGTCAAACCTGGAAACCCGGGACACGTCGGAGGACAGCGGCGTCCTTCGCTGAGCGACGTCGTCTCCTCGCGGCGTCGCAGCCGGGCGGCATTCACCGCCGCATGACGCTGAGGAGAGCGTCCAAAACCACACGCCGATGGACTGTCCTCTGACTCTGTCAGTCCATAACACAGAGCCGCTGCCAGCCCTGCCAGCTTTGTCCAGGGGGGGCCTCGCTCGGACGTCGACGCAGAGTGAAGGCTGGTTTATGCTTCTGCGTAGGATTTGCGTCGTGATCACGCAATGGCCGCGCAGTTGCTCGGACACAGTCATGAGCCCGTGATGGTTCTGCGTGGGGTTTACGTGGGGTTTACGTCTCGAAATGCAATTCATTGCCACACCGGTAGAGGGACCAGAATGACCATTCTGGTCATTACATACGGATTACTAGCGAGTTAAAAAAAAAGTTTACAGAAATGAAGGCAAAAGTTATATATATATATATGTTGTCGCCAATCAGTCGAAGCATTTAACACACCGTAGCGGTGTTTACGAGTGGAAACCGGAAAAGCGATCTCCAGTGAATGTAGTTTGCGGACCAATCACAGCCAAAGCCGCTGCGTTGGGGTTGCGTCGCCTCGACACGCGTCTAGGATTTTGGGGGATGCACGTCAAGGACGTAAAGGGTCCGTAAAGGGTCCGCAACCCCCCAGCGTCGAGGCGGAAGCATAAACGAAGCATAACCCAGCCTTGAGGTGTAAAATGAGCCATTATCACTCGCGACAAAAGGTTCAATGACTCGGTGAGCTGTTGATCCCATCCATTGTTCATTAGGACTCTGTTCTTAGCCGAGTCCTCGAACACTTGTTAAGATCAGAATAAGGTACGATTTTAATAAGAAACGATGAGATGATTAAGATAACAAAAGATAACATAACTTGCATGCGGTAGCATATTATGGCTCCTTCGGCTTCTTCCACAGCTGAGCAATCACTTTTACTTCCACTGAAAATATTATGAATATTGGCTCTGTGGATGTCAGCTCTAAATGGTAAATATTATATATCCCTGAAATATTATATAATCCCGGAATAGGACCTCATTAAGTCGAGTCCCTTAGTAGGTGAGCTGATATGAGGGACGGTAATTGCACAGAGTGAAATTGCATTTGCACACTTTGATAAATCCCAAAGTTCTCGATTTATTATTCGTTCTGACTGAACCTCAATTTTACAAATCATTAAAAAAGATGTTGAATGAAGACAACTGTCCACGACCAGACCAATTGCACTTTGGAAAGAAATGAGAAACGATTTGTTGAAGTATATTTGATATTTAGAAAAAAATATTATTTCTGGTGGTTATATTTTGAACTTAACTTAACTAGCAACACACACTTCATTTGATCCCAATTATCCTGTTCCAGGACCATACTGCCCATCCTCATGTTCAAACAAATCACAGGTGTTGGCTCCACACATCATTATCCTAATAGAACGAAACTCTAGAAATAGCCAACATGCACTTGTTAATAGTAGCATTAACCAGATACCATGAACCCACAAGGCTGTGTAAAGAGCTTCTTTTTTTTTTTTTTTTTTCTTTTTTTTTTCTTTTTCTCGAATTCACCTGTGTACGACGACTCATTACTTACTGTTGTTACTGTTTTCCCCATGTTTTTTTTGTGTGTTGGTTTTTCCACCTCGCTGAGCCTCAGTGTGTGTGAGGCGAGCTAATGGCATGCAGCCAGGCTTGGAGCGCATGCAAGGCTCCCATCAGTCTAATGTACCCGCTCCCCTGCTCTCCTTCATCCAATTAGACTCCATGTATACCGTTCGTCACCGCGGCCGCAGATGACAGAAACTCTCAGAAACCCGGGGTTGATTTACGACAGACAATGCATCGCGGTTCACTGGCGCTTGTTCAGGACAGAGATGGGTGGGTGTGTGTGTCGGGGGTGGGGGGGGGCTGGGGTGGTTATGAAATTTGCAGTTGCTTATGGGGATGATGCAATTGTGATTCCTGCGGTACACGGGCACCGGACTGACAGTCCACGTTTGTGCTTCAGTGGAGCGTGTGCACCTCCACGCCTTTAGATGGGACGCTTCTTCTTCCAGACTGCACTGCCTCTGCACACCTCACCTGTCCTGCAGGGGGAAGTGGTTTAATGGTCCCTCTTTCCCCGAGTCCAAGTTGTCCTTCCATTCGCACTCCTTATTTCTCCCTCCCTTTTTTTTTCCCCCCTCGCTGCCTTTTTATGGAGCTATGTGTCACTGTTAAGTAAGATTTACTTTGTCTTAAGTGCAATGTGAACACACAGATGGATTGTCCGTTGGGTGTAACATACTGTATATCCGATGAACACACACACATATCCACACACACGCACACACACACACACATGCTCACGCACACGCACACACACACACACGCTCATGCACACACACACACACACACACACACACACACACACCAGCACAAACATACAGTGTACGACAACTTGCCCACCAAAACAAAGGAACGCTCGCGCTGAGCTCTGTGACCTCGTGGTCATAAATCATTTCCTCTGGGATCAATAAAGTCATGCGTATCTGGATCCCTTCTCGCAGTCCATGCATTAAGAGCAGTATCTGGATCCCTTCTCTGTCCATGCCTTAACAGCAGTATCTGGATCCCTTCTCCCAGTCCACGCCTTAACAGCAGTATCTGGATCCCTTCTCCCAGTCCACGCCTTAACAGCAGTATCTGGATCCCTTCTCACTCCACGCCTTAACAGCAGTATCTGGATCCCTTCTCCATCCACACCTTAACAGCAGTATCTGGATCCCTTCTCCGTCTATGCCTTACACAGCAATATCTGGATCCCTTCTCCATCCATGCCTTTAGAGCAGTTTCTGGATGCCTTCTCCATCCACGCCTTAACAGCAGTATCTGGATCCCTTCTCCCAGTCCACGCCTTAACAGCAGTATCTGGATCCCTTCTCCCAGTCCACGCCTTAACAGCAGTATCTGGATCCCTTCTCACTCCACGCCTTAACAGCAGTATCTGGATCCCTTCTCCATCCACACCTTAACAGCAGTATCTGGATCCCTCCTCTGTCCACACCTTAGGAGCGGTATCATCTGTTTCTCGGGGAGGCTGCCGATGTGTGCTAGCTGAACCCATCATATATAGTGGCGTGGCTCTGTTTGCCTGAGATCTTAAGGCATTACGACCTCAGGTGCTGCCAGCGGCCTTTTGCTTAGCAGATATCCATGCATTGATGCACTGTAGATGGTGGAGCAATTGTATCTGTTTGTACACCTCCCGGCAGCGTGGCTACATGGACGCCTCAGCACTCAAGTCTTCGATCGGCCAATCAATTGATCAATCCACAAATGAGCAATTTAATATTATCAAAAATGTTCTTGTTATTATTATTGACATTGACTATTGTTGTCTATCTAATGCAATTTGCTGTTCGTTTTGCTCGATATATACACTGAGTCATTTTTTTTTCATCCCGCACCATTCAGCTTTTTATGCGGTAAATATACTGTCTGGTCCTCGTGATATCAGCAGTACTAATTAGCGTGTTTTTATTTTCAGTTGGCGTACAAATTAATAGCAGTACCCAAAAGTAAAAAAAAAAAGAACAACAGACACAATTGTTCTGCACAATTGAGCATCACGCTTATTTTGGTTGCACTCTGCCATTGGCATGTGTGTGTGTGTGTGTGTGTGTGTGTGTGTGTGTGTGTGTGTGTGTGTGTGTGTGTGTGTGTGTGTGCGCGCGCGCGTGCGTGTATGCGTGTGCGTGCGTGTGTGTGTGTTCACGACTCCCCCCACTAGGTGCAAATGTTTACAGGCCATCGTTCCATCTGGCGCTACAGTACCACTAGCTCTACAGCACCGCGATTAGCGTTGTAGCATGTAGCCTCTCCTCTCTCTCTCCCAAGCACCACGGCCCCCGAAGACATTGGTCCGGGGCCACCGTCTCCCTCCTCCCCCCCACTCGCTGGCCGTCAGGCCCGTTGCCCCGCAGGTCGGCGGGGCCTCTTTGATGGTCTCGCGGGCGACATATGCGGGTCCGATTAGCATATGGCTCCGAGTGGCTGGCCTGCAGCAGGCACCAGCAGGGGTTGGCGGGGGAAGCTGAAGGGGGAGGCTCTAATTGATTCAGCCGCTGTCCCTGCAGAGGGCTGGCGGGAGCAGGCTGAGGCCTCGGTCTGGCCCACGGTTAGTCTTAACAGCTCTCGGTCGCTTTGGAGACGGCGTCGGCGTTAACACAGTGATTTGACTCCGGCGGATCGACCGATGGGTATGTGCGGTAGATAGACAGACGGATCCACAGCGAGACAGACAGGGATGTGTTTTCCGGCCAATGATAACCCGTTCTTCACACCCACCGGCTTTTTGGAGGACGCTATATGTAATGGCTGCCTGTTTTCATTGTTGCCGATCAGAGGGGAGATTTTCACACGTCTCGGGAATCGATCCTCTCCTCGCAGCGTCACAGCACTTCCAACCCGGGGGAATAAACACCTTGAATAAAGGCCTCATTGTCAAAAACGCACACTACACCAACGCGCCCCCCCCCACCACACACACACACACACACACTGAGCTTGTCACCCCCCCCCCCCCCCGGCCATCCTGAGCGTTTTGGAGAGTAACACTGCCAAAGTGAGGCGCAGCGAGGCGCAGCCTGGTGTTACGGCGACACAACCGCCTGGTAAGTGAAAAGCCCCTCTGTGTTCCCAAACGGCACCGAGCGGCACCTTTCCAAACACCTGTTGGAACCGAGGGGGCTGTTTTTGACACACTGATAACGGGGGGGGGGGGGGCAGAGCAGGATTACCGTCGCGGCGACACATCAACGGTCAGGTAGAACTCTTAGTACGGTGAACTCAGAACTCAGGGCGGTGTCGCAGTCGTTTCCACGCGGCGAGTCTCTCCGCCTCCTCCGGTGCGAAGCGGTGAACAACCCCTCCCCCCCAAGTGTGTGTGCCGCCGCCCCCCCAACCCCCCACCCCACCCCCTGCGACGCACGCCAGGGGGGCCCGGGCCCTGTGTTTCCCCCCCCCCCGGCCCGCCGCGTCCCTTCAATTATTAATCAAAAAGCCCGGCCAGTCGCCCCGGCGCCGCGGTCCCGGTGGTCTGGCCCGCGGAGAAGCCCGGGCTCTTGACATTCACGGGGCCCGACAACAAAGACGGACGCAAATCGATCCGGGCGGCGGGCAGCGGAGGGCAGACGGAGACGCTGGTGTTTGTTCTTCGCCGGAGATCTTCTGCATGGCGAGCGGCTGTGTTTTCTTGGGGGGGGTGGCGGAGGGGTTTGTCTCGCATTTTCGTGTCTCATTGTGCGAGGGTCCCAACAGATGAAAATGGGGCGGGATGATGGTTGCCGTGGACACAACGCCGCCACGTCGACGCACGGCGTTGTTCCGCGAACGCCGTTGGTTCACGCGTCGAAAAACGTGAGGCCACTGAGGACGTTGGCCTGACGAGACGACCTTCCTGGGAAATGCTGTGTTGATGTTGACCACGTTAAAGGGTTGATGAGTTTGGATCTTGTAGTCACAAGGACGTTTTTTTTTTGGGGGGTGATAATGCATTCGTCACAGGATCTGATGAAGCACAAACATCCACCCACCCGTGCATTCATCCGTCCACCCATCCGTGTGTACGTTATCGTCAACTGCTGACTCCTTGTCAGGATAGTTAGTTGCTGGAACTGTTCCCAGCAGAGTTGGCTCTGAGTCATCACGAAATGTATTCGTATCATTAACGTCACGCAAACCCATGATGTACTCGTTTCACATTTAAATGTGGATACAATGGGACCGTCGCTGGAGCCCACGCAGAAGGATGATCAACTCACCGCAGCGCACCTTCTGCCATGCATTGAGCATGCTGTTTTTAGTAGCGTGTGTGCAAGCACATGTAAGCCTGTGTGCGCGTGTGCGTGTGTGTGTATGTGTGCGTGTGACTCCTCCAGACAGGCCCAGGCTGTGCAGCAATTGGTTTCCAAACACGGCAACATTGCTCGAGAATCCCGTGCGTCTCATCGCTCTTGTCAAATCCGGTTGGAAGTTAAGTAAAAAACATGCTCTCGTCTTAGAGGAGAAGCCTTCAGTGCAGGCTTTCTTTTTTAACATCGTTACGTCGTCTATTTTGGATAAAAAAAAATAAAAAAAAGTTTTTGTTTTGTCACGCTGTCCTCGGGGGGGCCGCATGCGTCACCGTGCCCCCTGTTCGCTGCGGAACTTTCCGGACGGTTCCCATCCCCGAGCGACGCTCGGTCTTTGGAACAATCTTGAGGCGGGGTCGAGCCCGGACCGGTCTGCAGGGGGGGGGGGGACACACAGAACGTGAACCCCGCCGGGTCGGGACGGTCTCGCCGGGGCTGGACCGGCGCTGGTGACAGATCCATAGCACGGTTCTGCCCGGCCGTCAACGCAGAGTCCACAGCGGAGCAGTTCCTCACCGCGGCCAGCCGGTCTGGCCGGGTGCCAGACAGATGTCTGGAGGACTTCCTCGGTTGTATTTAAAGGGCAAATTATTATTTACGTTGCCAGCGGGGTTCTGGGAAAATTCCAAGGAACCAATTGGAGCAAATCAATATTGACATTCGCCAATCAGGGATAACAGATGTTACCGCAGGAATGCACCTCTGCGTGCGAGATAAAAACGCCACAGGACAGCCTGAAAATAATGGACGTTTACAGTGATTCAGTCGCAGTGGCGTGTTCTCAGTGGCAACCTTTTCAGGAAATTGTGTTTTCACAGTCTCCAGTAATTCCCTCACATTAATCACATCACAAAATACATACATACAATCATTTATAATTGTAAAAAAAAAAAAAAGTGATGTGATGGTGTAGCACGGGGCTGACTTTGCCAGGACTAGAGGCCGGACTGACCCACCGTTCATTCCCGTTCTGCTGCACAGGTCTGGGTATGTGGATCCACACGCTCCCCTGCACACTGCGAACCCTCTCTGGTGGACAGCCGGGTCATTAGGGCTGTGCAGTAGCCCCCCCCCCCCCCGCCCCCCACTCCTCCAACTCCTCATCCGTCTACATCCGTAAACCCATTCTCTCTCGCTCTCTGGCTCTCTCTCTCTCTCTGTTCCCCTCTCACCACACATCTCTCTCCTACCTCGCTTTCTCTTCCGCTCTCCTGCTGCACATCTCTCTATCTCTTCATCCCCTCCCTGCCTCGCTCTCCCCTTCCTACAGTGTTTACTCTCTCTCTCTCTCTCTCTCTCTCTCTCTCTCTCTCTCTCTCTCTCTCTCTCTCTCTCTCTCTCTCTCTCTCTCTCTCTCTCTGCCTTTCTGTTCCCCTTGTTCTTGCTCTCTGTCTTGCTGGCTTTTCTCTCCTCTCGCTGCCCGGAGTTGTATTGCTGGCCGTGTTCACTTGTACCTCCCAGAGTTTCTATCTCCCTTCCTATTTTATAACATTTGTTGTGTCAAATGTCCCGGCTCAGTGTCGATTGTCTATTGTAGACGGGTGAAGCAGGTGCTGCGGGTGGTGGTGGTGGAGATTATAGACCCCCGCATTGACTGCTTTGACCCTGTTGCTGTGTTACGTCAACATCGGCGCCATATTGGAGAGGTCAAGACTGGCCTGACCTGGTAAACAAGCACAAGTAAATGGGGTAGGTGTAGTTTTTCTGGATACAAAGCACTTTAACGCTTACATTTCTCAACCGATTACAATGAGTCGTTTTTATGTTCATATTGAATCATATTATCTATATCTTGTACTCCACATAGATCATAATTAATAGTAAAACCAGCTAATTGAAATCAGAAATTCAGAACAAAATGCATCTTCCCTGTTTACTTGTACTTGATCACCACCTGCACACTTACTTCTATTTGCACTACTTTTTTTTGCACATTGTATACTGTTTACACTTTACACTTTTCACTTGCATGTTATGCCACTGTGAGTAACCGTTTAATACCTCGATGATCACTACCTCCGTCTGCACTGTTTGTCACTTTGTTAACTACCTATAATTACCGTCATTTTAATAACCACTGTCACTTTTCAATTTTGCACCTTATTCTGCATTTCTGCATTTCAACCTGCACCTTAATCGCTCATTTGCACTTCTGGTTAGAACGCCAACTGTATTTCGTTGTCCCTGTACTTGTACTCTGCACAATGACAATAAAGTTTAATCTAATCTAATCTTCTTTGCCTCCCCAACATGGCGGCCTTGTTGACGTCCCATCTGAAGACCAACACGGCATCCATGTGTTATGTCTTCGGTGGCGTAGCTTGTAATGGCGGGGTGGCCGTTGCTGGTGGGCTGTGACGGTGGTGTTGACGGTGGAGGTGGATGTTGTAATGGACTTGAAGGTCATGGTGGGGAGGCGGTGGTGCTGGAGGCGCCCTCGAGAAGCCTTCACAGCACCAAACGAAACGAATGCCTAATTTCCTCCTTGTTTATTTATTTTTTTCGGGGTGAACTGGCGAACTCTCCCGGGGGGAAGTCACGAGGGGATTGAGACGGAATGGCGCGGGGGCTGATGTCGGGCGGCAGGGATTTTCAATGCATGTTGCCGAACGTGGATGGTGTTCGAAAAATCACGCGATGCGGAGCCGATTCTCCAAGGCACGGAGGCAATTCTCCAAGGCACTTTATTCGGCGCTCGCAAAAGGAAAAAAAAAACGCCCGCCAGGCATGAAGAGGAAGATGGAGGAACGGTGGCAGGGCCTGACATGTGCAATAATAATGTGCAAGTCGAGAGCTAAACACGTCTAGATAGCTGTACACTCAGCTGTACACTTCAAACGTCACGCGCTGTGTGGATTTACAGCGCCGCGGATGAGGCTTAAACTATTAGAGCCTGTGTTGTTGGTGAATGATTAATTCATTTTGCTTGTAATGGTTGCCTGCGTTTCCTCCCATTATTTGATTCTTGTGTTTTTTTTTCTACCTGGCCCTGCATCAATTGAATGTAAAGCACATTAACCTGGAGAATGGCTAAGCATTTAATAATTACATCCATAATGGCTACTTCCTCTTTGGGTAGCCCATGCACTCATCACAATGCCTGTGATGAATCACCTACATGCGACTGTGGAGCCACAGTCACGTACAGGATGAATGCTGCAGAGTCATTAAAATAGCCACGGTTCCCTGATTAAACTCGCCATTAAAAAAAAAAAAAAGTCCAACTAAACTAAAAGGCACAACCGAAAACCATCAGAAAAGTAAAGTGCTTATGGTGTTCGACTGCCCGGGCGAAAAACAAAAAACGGTCCTGGTTTTGTTGTTGTTGCTTAACGAGCAGGTTCCACACATCCATTCCCCCGCTGGCATCAAGCGAGATGAACATCGGACCAGTTGATAACAAGCAGAGAGAGCGCGGGGGGGGGGGGGGGGGGGGGGGGGGTTGGGGCGCCGTTGTAGTGGTACGTTCTCACGCATCGCCCCCGAGATGTGTTAATGGGACGTTACAGAACAACGTCTCGGCACGGTGAGCATCTCCGTCAGTACAGAGCGTCTCCGGTGGGGATGAGGGCCCTGCTGCTCATGCCCCCCCCCCCGGGTTCTCCTGATAGCTGGAAACCGGGCCCAGCTGCGTCCATTCACAAGGCCTCCTCGTGCCAACAAGTGACCCAGGTTCAATCAGCGCCAATGATAGCTTCATTAACGACAGCAAGTCCCCGGTCGGCCTTTCATTCGGGTCGTTTGAATTACCTTCCGCGCGGAAGGGTTTTCAGAACACGTTTTAAGTGTGATTTCCGAGGAGTAAAGGGTATATTCTAGTGAGCGTGGCTCTTACAGTGTATTTTCGGGATGAGGAGGAGAATGGTGGTGTGCTATTGAGCGAGGGGGGGGGGGGGGGGTATCCATGTCCACGAGGAGCCTGCGCTCTATGCCAACAGCCCTAAACCCATTTATCTCCATTACCGAGCACGTGGCATCTCTTTGGGGGGAACAGTAATTGATACCACAGGCAATGACAAGCAGAAAAGCACCTCGAGTGTTTTCAAAGGCGATGGGAGGGAGGGAAGGAGGTGGTGTCTGACATCTCTGTCCTCCCATCTCCCTCCAGTGGCCCGAGCCTGTGCACACTAGCACCTCCCTCACCATCTCCGGGGGGGCCTCCGATGGCCCTCCGGTAGCCAGTAAGGCAAGACAGGCAGTGGACTGTGAGGCGGGTGGACAGTGAGACGGGCAGGCTGACCGTAAGACAGGGAGGCACAGACAGTAGAACAGTCAGGCAGTAAGGCAAGCAGACAGGCAAACGGTAAGACGGGCAGGCTGACAGCAAGACAGGGAGGTGCAGAGAATAGAGCAGTCAGGCAGTAAGGCAAGCAGACAGGCAGACAGTAAGACAGGCAGGCTGACAGTGAGACAGGCGGGCCGACAGTGGGTAGAAGGGTCAGGCAGTAAGGCAAGCAGACAGGCAGAGAGTAAGACAGGCAGGCTGACAGCAAGACAGGGAGGCGCAGACAGTAGAGCAGTCAGGCAGTGAGGCAAGCAGACAGGCAAACAGTAAGACAGGCAGGCTGACAGTGAGACAGGCGGGCCGACAGTGAGACAGACAGGGATTCTCTCCCAACAGCCCCACTCACGTGTGTTGACAGATGTGAGTGGCCGGGCCTGCCCATGGGAGCGAGCGGGGGGAATCATCAACTAGTGGTAATGTACCGCTGCCTCTAATTAGCCACTTGGAGAGCGATGCCACTTCCACTCAGGTGCTACCTTCTCGCCTGTCCCTGTCGGTGTCTCAGGTTAGTTCACAGTTCATTATTGACTCATTGATGATGACATACCCAGCCCGGGAGAAAAAACACAAGCAGCTGGGTTTGGATGCAAGTGGGACATGGCGTTTTTTTTCAAATGATTTCATGAAAGGAATGAAAGTGATGTCCATCAGATATATATATATATATATATATATATATATATATATATATATATATATATATATATATATATATATATAGGAGCTCGGGCTGTAGATCAGAGATAAGTGGTGACAAAACACATTTAGCCTTCGATTGAAAGCGCTAAGGTTATGGTATTGGTCGATGGAGCCTTTCATGTCTACATTCCTTTTTGGTTTGTGTAGTGTGTTTGATGTGTGTGTGTGTGTTTGTGTGTGTGTGCTGTGTCTGTGTGTTTACAATGTCCTTTTTTTTTGGCTAACCTCAAGAGTAGTCTCTGTCCTCCCCCACTATACCAGCACTATATATGGAACACATTTTTGGCAACCGGAGTCAAGAAACGTGCGCGCGCATGCGTGTATCTGTGTGTGTGTGTGTGTGTGTGTGTGTGTGTGTGTGCATGCGCACGTGCACGCTTGGTGACCAGCATCACAGCAGGAAGCTGCTGGCGAGCCAGATTCGACGCCGTGTGTCGACTTGTTTGCACTTTTTTGATTGCTGGGCTCTCAGCGGCGTCGGCCGCGTTAAAGAAGGACTTATGTCGTGACCTTTAAAGGGTTCTCTTCGGGGCAAACCGTGGAACACGACCCACGGCCGCGCCTGAGTCGCTGAAGACTCGCCGTGCGACAGAGTGTCTGGCAATATGATTAAATCGGCTCAACGACAATGCGGTGTAATTTCGACGGCACAGACGGACAGCAATTTCAAGCCAATTTTCTTCACCGAAACAAACTGCTCGCACTCTGATAATGCAGATGGAGCACTTTCTGCGTGACTGTGACCGCATTCTGTCGTCTCCCAGCCATTGTAGTCATAGTAGTACTTACCTCGGTCCTCTCCTCTCCCACCTCCTCTTCTCTGCTTACCTACCTCTCATCTCCCCTTCTGCTCTCAATCCCATCTCCTCTCCCTTCCCCTCTGTCATCTCCTCTCCTCTCCTCTTCTCTCATCTCATCTCCTCTCCCACCTCCTCCCCTCTCCTCTCGACTCTCTCCTTACCCATTTCGTCTCATCTACTCTCCCTTCTCCTCTCCCACCTCCTCCCCTCTCCTCTCTCCTTACCCATCTCGTCTCATCTCCCTTCTCCACTCCTCTGCCACCTCATCTCCTCTCCTCCCGCCTCTCTCCTGACCCATCTCATCTCATCTCATCTCCCTTCTCCACTCCTCTGCCACCTCCTCACCTCTCCCCTTATCCATTTCGTCTCATCTACTGTCCCTCCTCCTCTCCCACCTCCTCCCCTCCCCTCTCACCTCCCTCCTTTCCCATCTCGTCTCATCTCCCTTCTCCACTCCTCTGCCACTTCGTCTCCTCTACCCTCGCCTCTCTCCTGACCCGTCTCGTCTCGTCTCCTCTCCTCTCCCTTTTCCAACCCTCTCCTCTCATCTCCAGGCCTGTCTGTTCTCCTCTCCCACTGTTACAACAGCTGCAATGCATCTGCTTCCTGGCATCCATGGAGATGTCTCAGCTATATAGTGATGCATAGTACTCTTTGTACTATGTTTGTATATGTATGAGTACTAGCCTGGAAAAACTGGTCGAACTGAGATAGTGTTTTAAAATAGCACTTGTAGTAAAATGGTGTAAATAATAAGCCTACAATATAATTATGTTGCTGATAACTATACACTCAGAATAATTACCGATTATAATAACCCTGTAAAAATGTTTATGCATGCCTGCCTCAGGATTGTTTCTGGCATTGTGTGTATGGGGTTTGAATGAGACCTAAGTTGACCTCAATATTTGTCTCTCTACCTCAACACTTTATCTTTTTACATCAGGGCTCAAATCATCTTTCTGTTTGCTCCAGCTTTTGACTCAAAATGTCTGCACTGTGCAAATAGCTAGGTATGTCTACACTGGTATATTTAATATTTTACCATTGTTTACTGTTATTTTACATTTCTGTTTAGTTGTTATTTTTCATTGTTTCCCAATTATTCTTTTAACACTTGATATTCCCTTTAGAAAATAAGGGGGGGAAAAAAGCACCACAAATAAAAAGTTTAAAACATCAGCCAGTATAACTTCAGTTCGCACACCACGGTCGTTGATTATGTGCACGGCCGCCGCCTCTCTGATTGGACAAGGCTTCACATGTGATTGGGGCTACCTGGGGAGAGGGAGCAGGGCGATGGGACAGGTATCTCGCTCCATTCCGAGGTTGACAACAACGCTGGCTCTCAGATGTGGCAGCCCAGTCACTTGGCATTCAGACTCAACCGTGACCGCAAAGTTTGTGCAGGGTCCACCGCAGAGCAAACCTGGAACAGTGCTGGCAGGGCTCATGATAAACAGGGCATAAGGACACAGGGATTGCAATTATTATCACATCATTTATAATTCATAATATTAATTATTGATGGTTTATTAGAGTGTAATTATTATCATTGCTAGTAATACTAGTAGCAGCGGTAGAATGATATCACATTTGCATAAGCTGGTACGTTTATCCAACGTGACTTACAAGTGAGGCTGGGCACATTCAAAGCATTAAATCAATATTGTAGTAAAAAAAAAACAACAAAAAAACACCATACATAATCCATTATTTGTTCTTCCCCATAGTCAATAATGCATGACACAGTGTGTGTCTGCGTGCTGCATGAGCCCTGATACACGGTCAGATATAAGTGAGTGAATGTTGTCTCAGGTATAGAATACACGGTGCACTGTCCACCACACCCCCCATCCTCCTCCCCTATTGTCCGGCACCTAATTGGTTCCCCTTTCAAGTGCATCCATGCAGGGACTCCCTGGAGGGAGGAACTATGCGGCCTAACCCTTAACACTCTCCCTCCGCTTTATCGTACTGTAGGAACCCGTTCCCACACCTACAGCCGTGCATGTTGATGAGCCGCGGAGGAGGAGGAGGGGGGGCGAGGACTGAACGCTCTGGCCTGCTGTAGCGTCTGTTGCGATGCAATCGCGCGCCTTAAGTCAATATGACAAGAATGTGCAGATGCGTATTTGCGCGTGCCTGGCGTCAATCTGACAGACAGTGTCCGTCACCGCACAGATTACCGCAAGTCGTCTGCGCATTAATGAACTGAGGGAAATCGACGGTGAAGGAGTGCTGCTTGAACAGAGCTGGCGTGGGAAGTGGGGCATGCAGACTGGGCTGGTTCAGGATAACAGGATCCCAGGATTTTCACTGCCTCTGGTCACATGCAAGCGACCAGGCGCCGCACGTCGCTGGATTTCTAAACTCGGGTCGCCTCTCGTGCTTGTAGAGTGGCAGAATGTTTCGTTTGTCCGGTCTGTCTTCTTCCAACGCCACTGGAATTGCGGCGGGATATTAAAGACAACTTGGGCGACGCACGCGTATTCTTAGAGCTGCTTGGTTGAAGCTCTGGCAAGACGCGGCAAGCTCTGGCAAGTAATGACGCCTGAGCACATAATGATGTCCTGGGGTGGATCTGCTTGGTAGAGACAAAAATATCACATCTCCACGGGAAAGCGTCACGGGGGGGGGAGAGAAAAGATGGCCACTTCTGACTGGGGATCATCCATCATGGCTGCGGAGATGACAGGCGGCGCCATCTTGTCTGGTTTCTCTGTCGCTGTTTAATTTGCCCGGTGACAGGTTTACATGTGTGTGCTCCGGGTCCCTGTGCGTTGGGCCCGGCTGCACATCTCTTCCAACGAGGCTCTAACCCTCGGACATCCTATAAACCGCGCGCTGAGTTACCTTCATTGCGGCGTCGGTGCAGGATGAAACAAATGCAAAATAACCAGACAGTGGTGCTGCAAAATGTTAAATTATAGTTACCACGGATTTGCCAAGGATAGGGTTGCAAGGTATCTGATTGGATTTGTCGTTCGATCTCGGACTCGACAGCACAATATGCGGAGCAAGCACAGGCCGACAGAAATTAAATCTGGGGCGGGGGGAGGGGGGCATTGTAGACCTTGAACACCACAGGTGTGACAGTTGACTAAACCGTGTTCAAAATTCAATGAAAGTGGTGATCAGCAATTTGCTGTTCAAAAGTCTAGTGTGGAGGAAAACATGAGGTGTTGAGGCAAACCAATCAAAAAAGATAGTATTTATGAATGAGGAAAATCTGGTTGACGAAAGTAAATTACGGTGACCGGAGGCAACGCACTAGTCACCTTGACTTTATTTCCATATCTATTAATAGACGGTGGATTTACTTTAAGTGACGATTATAGGTGTCGCTTACACAAACCTATAGGTGTCACTGCCACACACGCCATGTGATGCCGTCCTGTGTTTCACACTGATGTCTCCCTGCAGATATGTAAAGGGAGGGAAAAAAAAAAACAACAGAGGAAACACATTCATCTATTTATATTGTGGAGTGATGAAGCTAAAGCTAAAAATGAACATGCCCCTGCTCTGGCGAGGAACATTTGATAAATCAGCACATGGTCCCATGCCAACAACTCTGGAATCAGCCAATTCTTTCAGGAGCTGGAAATGATGACGAGAGCGTCGAGAATCTAAGTGAACAATCTGTTCCCGGGGCTGATTGTGTTGATAACCCAGTGCGAGCTGCCAGGTGGCAGTGCACACATCATGTTCTTTACTTACTCCTTGCACCGCTCACCGTATGGATTTAGCATTTTAAAACTGCTTACCTACACAAACATCCAACTTCCACAAAGCATTTCTACCTCGAGTGATAAAGTTGTATTGGAGTGTTATGGGTCGGGGGTAGCGGAGCTCTGGGGTTTTAATTTTTGAATCTACTGTTGCAGTTGCAGTGGGAGTATCGCCAGATGTGTAAAACAAATAAATAAAACGTAATAGCTCAATGTGGACTAATGTTAATGGGTCCCTGCAGTGTAAACCCAGATGTATTGGCACATAACTCAGACTACAGTCGTACCCAGTCTGTCTCTGTCATCACAGATTACATAACTCTGGTGACAATCACTTCACACCACTTGTTTATCGTGAAAGATACAGAAATCAAATAAGTTTACTTTTCCTGAAAACACAGGCATTTTGTTTCACTTCATTAGCAGAACAAATCCTGTCTACATTTAATTGATGTCATTTTCACATTCAAAGCACGACCCCTTCCAAACAACAGAATAATCGATATGTGCTTTGTCTCGCTTTCCGAATAAGAAGCGGTTTTATGAAGATATTCTCATTTTGTGGGATAGATAATACACTGTTGTGAAGGGGGGGTTATGTATAGGTGTGTGTGTATTTGTGTTTGGAGGGGGGTGGGGGGGTTGCTTTCCAATTTATTTGAGCTAAAGATTTTACTGACACAATTGGTATTCACCATCTCATTATCAGGCCGATTAGAATTCATAGGCTATATTAAATGTCAGAGAAAGGCCAGTGTGTTGTTTCATTCTTGCTTATGCGTAAGCTATTTGGCCAAAAGTAAATAAAAGGGCAGAGGATATTATGACTGTAATTTATATCTTCCAAGATATACTCATTAAAACCCAAACACTGCCTTCTAAACCAAACACATATCATGCAGTGTTGTATTTTGTTTGTTTAATTGTGAAAATTGAGCTGAGCTGGAGCCAGAAATGGTTATCGGGCGACCCCAGCCTCGGACGAGGTTGCCTCGTTGGATTGATCTTTCCGGAGCTTTCTAGCGACCACAATGGAAACTTTTACCAAGCAGCTTTTCTCTCTTCTCAAACTTGAAGGCCTCTCTTTCTTTTCACCCACTTTAATTTAGATCAAAGGAAATGCTTGTGTTCTCGGGTCAGTTAAGACCCCAGCCGCCCAGACGAAAGCTCTTATACTCTGGACCTCTGGGCCGGAAAGAAACCCAAAAACTATTAAATTGTAACTTTATTTCTTTATTTGTTTATGCTAATATTGCGTAGACTGTTGAACAGTTTCCATTCAAGGGCAGGTTGCATGTAGTTGGATAAGATTTATTTTGATGACCTTGTCAAAGGTTTGTTGACTTCCAATGCAGTTAAAAGGCTTTCAGAAATTACCGTTTATATACATTTTACCATTCAAATTGCCTACGCAAGCTTTAAATAGGCTGAACATTGGATTCAGGATATTCCTTATTTTGCCTGAACACTCAAAGCTTGAATAAGTTTTTTTTAAAAAGAGGCGGGCTGAAATAAATAACACAATGGCGATGCTGTGTTTTAAAATATATAAAATATATCTTCAACTAATTTTATACATCTGTTGAAATGCAGTTATATGGCAAGGCAAACCTATTTAAAGAGCACGGTTCAAACAGAAAACCACATTCAGGAGCGCTACACAAAGGCAGGAATCACATTGTAAAGACATTTCAGAAAGTCAATCAATAAAAACAGTTAGTGTTCGCACGTCTGGAAGTGTCACCGCCTTGTATTTAGTAATACTTGCATATGGAAAGCAATGCATCATGCTTGTGTCCGTGACAAATGGATCGCAGCAATCAAGGAGGGAAATGCATCGATCCCCCGAGGTTTGATTTGCGATAAGGGGATTGCTCGGTGGATGCTCCGATGTAGCTGCATCAATATTAATATGGTTTGAATATGACACTTGGTCCTGCCCGGTGACAAAACGTTTTTTGTTGGAGGAACGAGCCGAGGCGAAAATTCAGTTTCTTGTTGTCTTGCTGTGTTATTTTTGGGAGGAATTGAATGTGCTCTTTCAATGTGCTCTTTCACAGCGCTGCCATTTTTCACAAGAGGTAACTTAAATAAACATCGCTTTTAACGTTCATCGAGTTTAACGTTATGTAGCTTGTAGTTGCTTTAATAAATTCTACTTTAAAAGAGTTGTTTGGCTAGATGTTTCGAACTCACTTGAAAGATGGAAGCCTGGAAGATCACCACCTTTTCTGACCTATGGCCACTCGAAGGGCCTTGCAATTTCACCCATTCATACACCCATTCATTCATCAATGGCGGTGTCAGCCATGCATGACAACAGCCAGTCCGGAGCAGTAGTGGTTGCATGTCTTGCTCAGGGACAACTCAACGCTGAGCTAGGGGAAGTTGGGGGATCAAGCCAGCAACCTTCTGGTTGCCAGACAACCCACTCTACCTCTTGAGCAATTCTGTGGGGCAGACATCAGCCATCCAGCCATCCAGCTATCCCATCATATTTATATTACTACGATGTAGTTATTTAGTTGATGCTTTTATCCAAAGCACCCAACAGTGGACTCGTGTGCATGTCATTAAGGGTGTCCTTATGTTGTGTCTCCTTAATTCAGTTCAGTGGGAGGAGTCCAGTGTTAAACACTGAAGGCTGTGAAGATTGGAAAGGTAGTGCCGCACAATCTGCTGCTGATCTGAAGCTTGATTAAAAGCAAGGCCAGGGGCTAATTCATTGGCCTTTTATTTCAATGACAGACTCATTATCCCAGAACAGGGCGGAGAAAAGTCACAGAGGTTTCAACGCATTGTTCACTGAGGGGAAGTGGCAAACAATGATAATTCTGCCTTTTGGTAGAGTCCTCCGGAACTGGCCGTATTGATTGTTAAGCAGTTTTAATCGAGGCCTGATGAACAATATTGCCTTGATTTTCTACAATATTGTCTATTCCCTGTGGCCGAACCTGTGCTCTCATTTTATTTGGTGGCGCAGACCTAGCCTCAGTTATCCGACTTTAGATCCAAAATCTGCCAGCGAACAAGCTCCGATTTGGGTGAACTCTCGCTTCACACTCTGTTGCTTCACATTTCCAACCGCATGCATCTTACAGAGGAACAAACAGTCCTTTTTTCTTGTTTACAATTCACAGTAAAAGTCAGATGTTTTTTCAGGAATCCATTCAGTGTGGTTCCCAAAACGCGAGCGGACCAACGCGAACATGTCCGGCGCTGACTTTGTTCCGGGCTGTTTGTTTGGTCCGTGTCGGAGGAACATCATATTCAAACGTTAGGGTGGCACCGAGGCTACCCCTGCCCCCATCTTGTAGCAAACCCACAACATCATACCAGTCCCCCCATGGTCACAACGGAGGATATTACATCACCAGAGTCTTCTGGTTCGATCAACTGACCGCTCGGCCGCTATCCCCCAACGCAGAACACATGGTTTGGGTACCGTGTCATGCTGCTGCCTCAGGTGAATGTATTGTTGGTTATCTCCATGTCCAGTGGCGTGTATGTGAATACATGCATGCACTATTTCATATCATATATTACTTTTTAGTAATTGAGACACTTTTCCCCCCAAGCAGCATCCAGGGAATTCAGGTATGTCATAAGGGAGGGCAGGTAGCCTCACAGAACGAGGATGCCTCCAGGTTAGAGACCTGGGGCGAACCCAGACCCTTTTTAGACAGACCCCCTACCTAGCCACTACACTGGGGGTTGGGGGGGGGGGGGGGGGACACACACCTGGGACCTGCAGCTACAAGTCCACCTGTCCACCACATTGACAACTTCCCCCCCCCCCCAAAAAAAAAACAAAAAAACAACCCCTCATTGCCAAACAAGCGCTCGATCCTCCTCGTTAGTCATTTCCATTCCCCTCATAATGAATAAGCCGATAAGGCTGATCGGGTGTGAATGATTACCGCGTGTCAGGTGGTGAGTGTCATTTCTCTAAGAGCGTTGCAATGGCTGCCGTTCCCTTGGGTCGGGCTCTCATTATGTGCTACTTTAATTGAGCACATATTTACATGTTTTTTATATCCTCCGATGGCCGGCTGTTGTGAGGACACCCCCGGGTTTACCCCCCCCCGCTGCAAGACACACAGGGGCGTGGCCAGGACGACACCAGCCAATCGGAGGCAAGGAAAGCAACCATTGTGACTTAGGTGTGCATTTTTCGGCTCTTTCTTCAGTGTCACATGCATGCATCTCGGCCTATCACTTGGGTCGGGGAATAAGCAAATTGGCAGCATTCTGAACATCCGTATCATACTCTAATTGGATTTTCCTCTGCAACCCCCACCGGTGCCGTTTCAGATGACTATAAATCACGCATGCCACAGCGAGGTGAAGTCATAAAATATGTCAAAAGAGAGACAGACCCCTGCGTTTGACAACATCAAAAACGCTGCACATTCTGCTCAGCCTCGGTGTTTCTGGAGAGATCTGCCCCGGACCACTTAGAGTGTTCTTCTGCTCTTAAAGCGTGGCAGTGACTTGCAAGTACATGTTTTTTTTATTGCGATCTTCTTTCCTTTGTGGTATTGCTTATCACACGGTGTAGCATTATTGCTAACCACAATGTTAATGCCTGCTATTTTTTTTTTTTAAAACAGAGGCAACTCTTCGTTGTATTTTTTAAAAGTGTGTGTGCGTGTGTGTGTGTGTGTCTGTGTGTGGGTGTGCCTGTGCGTGTGTGGGGGGGGGGGGGGGGCAAGGGGTGTTGAAAGGTAATTTTCTGCCACCCACTTCAAAACGCCTTTCGCCAGCTTGGCCTCGGTAGGCTCTGAACTTTCTGATGAACCTATTGATGAATGTCAGCCGCTGTGGGCATAGATATGCTCAGGGTCACTTCCATTTATCTCGGAGAATTAGGGCAATCGATAGGAGGAAGTTTCCATGGCAACAGGTCCATGAGCCCGTCACACAGTCACTACTATTTTTCCATGTTTGTTAGCGGGCCCAGGAGATAACAGGAAGGTTAGCTTTGCTGTCACGTCATCAAAAGGCAAAGCCCGTGTTTATACGGACGGAATTGCGTGGTGGCCCAGGTGTTCCGCTCCCAGTATCAAAATGACTGGGTTGTATTCCCGCGTTCCCCACACCCTACCTGTTGCCATCCCCAAGTGAGGAGACAATAGCCAGCCCTTAAAGACATGTATTTGAATTCACCAGATAAAGTAAGCGGCAACATGACGAAAAACACCTTTTGTTGTTCTATTGAATGCTTTTTTTGTGTTCTCGCTTTCGTTCAAATACTGCTAGTCTCTGTTCTTTCATTTGCTTACATTTTTCCATCTTTTACGACATTCACATCGAATGATCTTTCCGTGAAGAGACTCGAACATGTCCTCGTCGTCAACGCTAAAACCGAAAACTTTTTCATGAGGACTTGGAATCGTCCGCCCCCCCCCCCCCCCCGATGCCAGTGGTACGGCCTAAGTAATGAGTCTTGACATTTAACACTTTGATTTGGGGCCTGCCTGGCTGATCTGTCTCTCTGATTAGCTCTGCCCTGTGTCTGTGGGTGGGTGGGTGGGGTGGTGGGGGGGGGGACACAGAAAGGCCATAACCCCAATGTTACCAACAGGTAATGAGTAGCGCACACTCAGGTGCGAGCTTGTGATGTCCTGACCGCCTCGGAGACAAAGCCCATAGATCAACACGCCAGCTGACAAGCGGGCAGCGCCGGAACCACAGGAGCACAGAGAGGATGAAACACACATTGAGTCCAGCGTAGCTTTTCCTTTTATTAAAGGAGAAATTTGATTAAATCTTAGCAAAATAAGTGAAGTCATTATTGGTGCCTCAGACAGGCTTTGACCCAAAGCGAAATCACTGAGAGAAGCCGAAGGAGAGGAAGTCAAATCATCACAATACGAGACAGGGATATATATATGTTTTTTTTATGTTCTTCATCTCGGATATATCTTTTGATATTGATCCATCCGTTCTTCGCTTGAGGTCTGCTGGTGGAGATGGTGGACACCGCACCTCAAACTCCAGAGTACTGGAGTTGGTGAAGGTGGAGACACTTTCAGAGGTTGTTCTTTGGGGAGCTGCAGGCCCCGGGCCTGTCAGAACCTCCAGAACAGCTTGCGTGTGTGTGTGCTCTTTTAGAACGAGGCAGGGACACAGTTCCATGGCTTTTGCATCCTGGTAATTGACATTCCCCCCTGTGTTAATACTTTGGTTGATGGGGACTGTATTGACCATGACTATGGACTATGTATTTTGTTAAATATAAATACAAAGCATTTGAGTAAAATAAAGCATAAAAAAAGTGAACTGAACAGAACAGGAACAGAACTGAACAGGAAAAGAGAGACATAAAAAGGGAAAAAAGGGAAAAAAAAACATTGAGCCATTTAGCCGCTGCTTTTATTCAAGCGGTATTTCATCCCGATGACTTGCAGGTGACACTGAGAGCAAACAAAGCATTTAGTCAATATGGGAAGCGGCCACGCCACTGCTAAGTGCTGGATGAGAGGAGGGAAGGTGCCTGTGTGCAGGTTTGATTTTAATTAGGGAGGTTGGGTTTTTGATCCTGTCAAAATAGGACAGGATAATCTGTATCTAAATGAAGCCGAGTGATGCTGAGTGTGTCTCGGTGGACAAAGTGTTCTGCGCAGGCCCGTCCACTTCAGTGTTTTTTAATGTCTAACTGACGTTAAGGCACTGCTGTTTGTCAGCTCAGAGGATGAGCTGTTTTTTTTCTGTCTTTCACTTGAAAAGCTCCCGCTCTTTCTCTCTCTCTCTGACCCCATCTCCCTCTCTCTATCTTCCCATCTTTCTCTCTCTCTCGCTCTCTCTCTCTCTCTCTCTCTTTCTCTCTCCCCCTACTCCCCCCTTTTGCTGTCTCTTTCTCCCCCAATTCTCTCACCCCCTGCACTCTCTCTCCCCCTCACTCCTCCCTCTCTTTATCCCTCTCAATCACCCTCCCTCTCTAACCCCCCCCCAACTCCCCCGGTTCTGTTGTCAGCCTGAAGACGGTTGTGACGAGATGGTTCCCACCGAGGACATTTTAACGTGGTAACAGTTAAAGAAAGGCCACCCCTGCTGTGTGGGAGAACGTGCCCTCAGAGGGAAAGGATTGCAGCTACGGTGTGCAGGGCGTTCTGACGGCAGTCTCACATATCATGTCCAGCTTTATGAGCAAGTAAAACACATTTACGAGCCGTGTCTTTTAATCAATGCCTCCGTGGGTTTTAATGTTCACCTCCATTTCCTAATTCCTTTTTTTTGTGTGGTTATTGTAATTCAAAGAATTCCAACTCGGCTGCAATTTAATCAATGTATGTTATATTTAGTATTATATATTTTATATGCGACCTGTTTTGGCTCGATTGGCTGCTCCTCAAATGACCATGAAAATCCTGCCAGTATCAGACAAAGGTTTTAATGTAACTCAGCTACGCAATCTACCTCACTACCGTCAATGTTATTTATGAGGATTCGTACGTCATATGTATTTGTGGCATTTTTGAAAACTGAGAATGCAAGAAGCCATAGGCAGAGCCAGACATGGAGAGGCACATAATCCTAGCCAGCCCTATCACCAGTTCAACAATAATTGTCTTCTTGGCATTTAAAATGTTGTTGTTGTTTCCTAAGCACCATGTTCCCTTACTCACCATAGAAACAATGGCGGTAACATTTCCCTGAAAAAACAAATCACTCCTTTCTGTCTTTTTATGCAATTGCCTCTTCTTGGTGTTTTGTTTTGAAGGAATAGCATTCCATTAAAGTTTTCATTCTTTCAATCTGACGTGTGTCATTGTTGACGGCCCATGTTTTAAAGTGTATTTAACATAGTTTGTGAATCGGATGTTTGCAGAAAAAAAACAACAACTTTAAAAGAAGCATTGTGAAGATAGTTTCAAAATGTAAACATGTCAAATGAACCAAATGTTCAAAAAGGACTACAGACCTAATTGGTTTGAAGAGGAAACAAGGGCCATGTTTGGGTTTTATACTTGGCAACACATTTCATTCATTAACCATGAGTTAGCATTAGTCAAGGCAGTAATAAACATTAATATGCAGCATAAGCAGGGTCAAGATTCAGGCTAAAATTAGCCCGAACCTTGACCTACCCTAACCTTATTTAATGATGTCGGATTAATACCGAAGTTAACATGAACACCATTTGTAAATGATTACTAGACAAGTTATTGAATGTTAATTAACTGTTAGCTTATGCTTGTTACTGCCTGAATTAATAATTATTATTTTTGAATAATTCCCTTATTGTAGAGTGTTACCTTATTCTTTGACACAATTTCAAGCTTCAAAAGGAGCTGAACAGAAAAACAAAACAAAACACATAGTGCAGGTTGACGTATATCTGTTTTGTAAACCTATCAGTGTGTCGCGCAGTTATGTTGAACACAACAGTCAGCTGTTCCTACTTTTCCTCCCTGCCCACACTTAACAATAGCATTGTAGCATCAGGAAGGGGAAGACCCCCTACAGTTCCACACTATTGATCAAAGTGCATCTGGATCAATAGGCGTGTGCTACTCCCTCTGAGGCAAAGCAAACCCAACCTGATGTGCGAACATGGCCTGACGTTGATGACTACATTACCAGATATCAGGCCTGCTGGCGCTACACGTCCTCTTGGCGCCTTCACATCGGTGTTTTCGACGCTGCATATGTCAACGGCAGCGCCGATTCAAGACTGATTGCGGGAGCACAAGTCATTAAACACTTCGTACTTTTCATGCCAGCCCCAAAAAGAACCCATGCCGGCTTACTCCCAGAATCAGAACATGTTCTGGTGTGTGACAAAAGGCATGTCAGCAACTATTTTTTGTGGAATGTTCATGGCGCTATGAAGGAAATACAACACGTGTACAAAAATACGAAACACAACTGTACAGGATACTAAATGAAAAATCGAAAAAACTACAAATACAAATATATACAATCAAAGATGTGATGTAACAGTGATTCAACATACAAAACATTACAAAAGCGCACGCGCCTACAGGCCAAGGTTGCGAATGGCGTCCCAAATCCTTGCATTTTCAACTGGAGCTCACCAAGGAAAGTCTGGTGAGGCGATGTCACAAACAAGCCAGAGCAAACTTAATGTAGTTCTTCCACTCCACAGCCAGGCGCCGTCCTGATTACTTGCCATCAGCATTCATAGAATTTGTCACTTCAAGGACATAATAAAGTGCGTCTCCTTATTCATATTCAAGGTATATATTTTTGTCCTCTTTCTGTGTTTCCGCGAGCGTTGCTCAGCACTGCGCGCTCAACACAATCACTGGCCGATGCCGCGGCGTGCCGACATTTCTCAAGGACGTCGTCAATAAAGTGCGGATGTGTGTGTGTGTGTGTGTGACAGCTGGGCATCAGGAACCAATCACGGCCCAGAGCCACTCGTACTTAACGAGCGCCGGCATGGCGGACATGGCTGCGCGGTGTGGCGTGTGTTTTTGTCCCAGATCTTAGAAGTGGGGTTGTTTTTTGTGTGTGTATTCTAGTGACAGAGGAATCAAGCTAGGTTGGTGCAGCGGCGGGTGTTGCCTAACCCTTGAGCTCAGCGGGGACGGGGGGGGGGTCATGTACATTTTCGCCACGGCAACACCGATGAAGCAATGGGCTGCGTGTCGACGATTTAGCAGTTATAGATGTCATCACGAATGTTTCATGTTGCGTTGTGTGATTGTTGTGCTCACGCTATGTTCAAAACTATTCGTGGAGCAATCAAATTGGCCTTAAGAGTTTAAATTGCTCGGAGTGAGACTGAGAGTTAAGGGCTTAATAAGGAGAGGTTCATGTTGTCTCGAGACAAATTGCCAAATTTAGGAGAACTCCAAATGTGCTTGTTATTAAACCAAACAATAAAAAAAACATTATGGTGTTTTTTCAAACTCCTGCTAGCCGCCGTCAGTTCATTATTGATGCTCCACACCCTCTGGTGAGAGGCCATTTTGTAGTGAAGGGAAGCGCAGTCAAGACAGAACCAGTGGTGCAGTGGAGCTGTGCTAGGTACCAGCTGCTGTACCAGCAGTCGGCCGCCGGGCCAGTGAGAACGGGCTGACCGATGGTTCCACCTCTTTGCTTGTTACCCATGATGGGTTTCACCTGCACCCCCTGCTGGCCCCTTGCAGCTAGCTTCTGCTCGTCCCAGTGTCTGATGAGCCCATGACCTCCACGCTCGACTGTGAAAAGTCTGGTATATATGTCATCTGTTTGTCACTTTTTTCAGATTTGACTGATAGTTTCTGGCCTTGTTATTGGCCTTCTAATTTTAGTACTTTATGGTGAACCATTGCTAGCTTATTTTCCAGTCAAATATAAATGCTGGCATAAAAATGTTAAAACTTTGACATTGACGTACGTCGCATTCCTGATTTGTATTTGTATGATTTGACGACATGTCGTGTTTGAGACTTGGTAGTTTGTTACTCACCGCTTCCAGATCACCACCTCCCACCTCATCTCTTAGAGGTGTTGTGGATGCATTGTGGATGTGCAAGGCCGATAGCGAGGTTAGAACTGGCGTCTCTCTCTTGCTAATTTATCTCTCTCGGTAGGGAATTTGGCTCACAGGTGATTTGCAGTGGTCCTGCGCTGAGGACGCAAACACCGAGTGTTTGTTCCCACGGTGGATTAAATAAATATCTGATGCTTATAGTTAATGCCACAGCTAGTTGGAATACAATATTACTTTTATTGGACCTGGGACGCAGGTCCGCATTTATAGGACCTGGGACACATCCTGTGTCAGCGCTTGACTATCCCAGCATATTGGTTTCTGCAACACTGCAGCTGTTAGTGTACCTCTCTGAACCCACCATTGTTGCCATATGCCCGCATCGACCATGCAGCTAACACCACATTTCGCCATTGCTAAACATCTATTCAGCGCTAGGCTGAGACCCAAGACCCGAGATCTAAGGCTAAGCGTTAACATTCCAGCCAGATCTCAGCGTGTTGCACCGTGTCCGCTACAGGCATCTCCATGGGAGGGCTGAAAAGCCACCCTTTCTCACCCCATGGTGCCTCTGACCCCCCCCCATCTCGCCGCTAACCAGGGTTGCAGCACTGCACCAGGGAGGACAAGTGGTGGTAATATATGTATTATATGTATGGAGCGGTTGACCCCTGCCATACA
The DNA here is from genome assembly GCA_036785325.1 of Urophycis tenuis. Lineage (NCBI taxonomy): Eukaryota > Metazoa > Chordata > Actinopteri > Gadiformes > Phycidae > Urophycis > Urophycis tenuis. Next base: position 1,030,282 of record JAXIVH010000020.1, on the reverse strand, counting down.
ACACCAATGCAGCTTCCACGCGATGTCCCGGTGAGCCGAGCCCCCCCGACACAGGGAGGTGATTGTAGTAACCTGGTATGTTGCAGAGTTCGAGCAGTTTGTTGCATCCACACACTGTAACTGTGTCATTTGTATGTTTGTAACACCGTCTTACAAAGGTGCATCACCAACGATGAATCACCAAGGGTAATGGTTAAATTCATATCGCGCCTTGCTTAAACGCAGCCTTTCCATAGTGCCCAGCGGTGATGCAACACGGACACATGCAGATGGGATGGAGGCGGCTGTGGGGTTGGAGGTGGGAGCTGGGAGCTGGAGTGGAGATGGGAGCAGCACCAGGGGTGGTGGGGTGAGGCAGGAGTGAAGGGTGGAGCAGAGAATAAGTGCAGTGAAGGAGCAGCGGTAGTAATTTGCGGGGGTGAGGAGGCGGCAACAGAACGAGTGGTTAAGCAAATAGTGTACGTATAATGCTGCCATTAGGGTGGGAGGCGATGAGGAGGGGGAAGCCTGCCTCTTCAGCCATGCTGCAGTCACCACTAGATGTCTGGGCAGGAGTGGAGACATTAGGATACTTAGTGGCTGCGGGGTGTTGGTTCAATCCCCTCATGTCTGCAGTCTGTCTGTAGGCGTCCCCTGAGCAAGTTCCACAACCCCTACCTGCTCCCAGCATCCAAGTGTGTTGCGTTGGATGAGAGCATCTGATGAAATAACACAAAAATACAGTGATGAGTGTTTTCAGTGCACTTTTTTTTTGTAATGGGTCTGGGTGGGATAGCCCCCTACTGCTGCCCAACATGCTAAACACAATTCACTGATTATTTAGCACTCTAGGTTTGCGTGTCCTCTGGGTGTTTCATTTCTGTGTGTAAATTGATTTAGACAATGCTTCTTTCTGAGCCTGTGTAAAAGCTTTTCAGGGGCTCTCCCTGCGAGTCTTATTAAATATTAAATCACATTTCAACAAGACTGTTCTTTTCATGGTATAATTCCCAAAGCTTAATTATCTTGTTGATTGATGGGTAGGTGGATCGGTATGTTTGTTGATCTTGCTTTGGTATTTGTTCAAAATAATTAGACATCATTACCCTAATTTGGAATGGTTAACTTCTCTGACGCCCACTGTGGTTTTCTGTGATTAATGGAGAGATAACACGTTTGTTCCACCACTCATCAGGCAAACCATCAAAATGTGGGAGCCGTCCAGAATAGACCAGGTTTATAAATGGCCAGAGACCTGACTGCGAAGAGGTCAGGTCTGTCAGTCAAGTTTTTAACCTACTACCTGCCGTATCACCAACTCCCTACAGATGTGCTCAGCCAGCCCCACACCCGATCAATCATCAGACAATCACCCCATGACATGATATGGCTGGCTCCACCACAGTAAAAAGCAGATAGAAACTGACATGGGCAGTGGAGCCCCAATTCAACGCGCATAGACTGTTTGACAGTTTCAAACACAGGTTGAACTGCCTTTTGATATGTGTCATTTGTAATTTGTGGAAATAAATCGCGGGAATGAAAGACTTTATTTTTCAACACAAGAGCGCTTCCAAAAAGGGTGCGCGGGTGAGATGTGGGCCGTGGACTCCATTAGAGCTTTCAGGAATTTCCTGCATCACCACTGCAGAGTGAACCACGTCCAGAACACAACACGTAGGTTGATGCGGAAAGCCATCATCCACCTGGGACTTTTTCGCCCCGCGCTTCCCTTTGACTTATTGAATATCCGAACGCGGCGAAGTGCATGTCATCAGACGCATTTATTCAAACATCCCCAAAACTGCCAGCGTGTGTGTTTTCCTAACTCTGAGGTGAAGCTGTTTCTCCGAGGAGGAAAAAAACGTAATTACCCAGCAGTAGCCGAGCAGGTGGCCATTTCTAACTCGAACCGACGCGGCCGCTGAAGTGCCCCCCCATCACAGGGGGGAGGCGGGGGGGGTGGGCGTCGACTGTAGCGCGTGACCACGGCCGCCTCAGACCCGGCTATTCATAGTCCCGCCGGCCACTTAAAAGGTTCCTGCAGACGCGCCTGGGCGAGGAGGAGATGTTGTCGCCGAGGTGTCCCCTGCATACCTGAGCGTCCGTGTGGAATACGGCGGGAGGCCCCCCCCCCCCCCCCCCCCCAAACAACCGGCCATTAGCGCTCCGAAGACAAGGCCTCCCGCGATTTTTCCGCGCCAAAGTGACATTTCCGAGAGGCTGCGGATGACGCTGTTGACACTTGGATGGGCAGTAATTACGTCTCCCTGTTAGCGGTCGTCGTGCGAGGCATTTCATTCCTAAATGTCAATTATCATGGCAGCGGCATGCGGCAGCTATCCCTCCATTGTAGGCTATAAACATTAAAGGGAAAAGGCTCCAGCTGCCTGGATGTATGTCGCCGTGTTGTTGTCCCCGCGCCGTCTGAGGGGCCGATTGGGGGCGCGAGGCGGGGAGTTCAGGTGCAGAGCACTTCCTTGTTGGCTTGTGGTGGACACAGTTGTGTTCTCCGCCGGGGTTGGAGTTGGCAACTTGATGGCAATTGTTTCTCATGTGAATACTTTCACGTCCCCAAACAGAAATGTGTATTTAGAATTGTGTAGCTAAATTACGGACACGCGCACACACAAACACATACACACACACACACACACACACACACACACACACACACACACACAGAGAGTCTTATCTTATCTAATCCATCCAATTCTCCATTGCATCTCCATTCATCATGCGTTTTCATTTCCCGTTGACGTCGCTGGCCATCACAGGCGTGACGTCTGTGATGTGTTGTGATGAGTGCAGCTCTGGTTGGGTGTTGCGGTGTATTCCTCAACCCCCCCCTACACACTCACCACTAGGGACTCCCCACACACTCCACTAGGGTGAAGAGGATCATCATTGTGTGTGTGTGTGTGTTGGGGGGGGGTTATTGTCATCCTCACACTGAAGTATCCATAGAATGATAAACTGGATGAGGTCCATGTTCTGGCTCAGTGCACAACATTTGAAAGACATACACACACACACACATGCGCACGCACACACACACACACACACACTAACACGCTCGTGCATGCACGTTCAACTCCACGTGAACATACACACACTCACAGACAGGACAGCATGATCATGCAGACACTCACACACACACACACACACACACATACACAGACACACACACACAGACACACACACACAGACACACACACACACACACACTCAGCACTCTGTTCCCCGGAGGAAGACCTTGCTGAGCCTCGCCACAGACGAAGCACCCTGGCGCCACATTAACCACTCCTGTTCAAAAGGCACTTCCACCGACTCAGCCTCTCTCAGCGTCCACATCTGACGCCGCTCTCCCCGAGCCTCGCTGTCAGCGCTGCGGCCAATCTGACGCGTATTAACGACCCCGGAGCCAAGAGCCGAGGTGTGTTTGATGAGGAGAGCCCTCCCGTGTTACAGGTAGACTCTGCACAATGTATCTGATACACAGCGCCCCTCCATCACAAAGGACATTCATAGTTTTTTCATTCAACAGGGCACCATTTTTCATATGTATATATGTATATATAGGCGGCACGGTGGTGCAGTGGTTAGCACTGTCGCCTCACAGCAAGAGGGTTCCGGGTTCGAATCCACCTGGGACCCGGGACCTTTCTGTGTGGAGTTTGCATGTTCTCCCTGTGCTTGCGTGGGTTCTCTCCGGGTACTCCGGCTTCCTCCCACAGACTAAAAAACATGCAGGTTGGGGATTAGGTTAATTGGTGTTTCTAAATTGACCATAGGTGTGTATGTGAGTGTGAATGGTTGTTTGTCTATGTATGTTAGCCCTGTGATAGGCTGGCGACCTGTCCAGGGTGTACCCCGCCTCTCGCCCGTTGCAGCTGGGATTGGCTCCAGCCCCCCCGCGACCCTCGTAGAGGATAAGCGGTCACGATAATGGATGGATGGATATATAAACGGCACGAAAAGATGCAAACGTATATACAGTAGTTGAATACATGTTTTAAAAGCTTTTAAGAACTGCCGCATACAAGCGCGTTTTGAGCACTTATTTAAAACACGTGTCATGTTGAGGCGGACCGCAGGGGTGCCGCACACGTGACACCCAGACACACAGCGCAGGGGAAGGACGTGACAATTGAGCAAACGGTTTCAACACGGTTCAACATCGATGATGGACACATAATGACGACGACGACGGCCTCGCAGACCCTTCACAGTCGACGGTGTCGTGCGGCAACCGGAAACCGAAAGTGAAAGTGGTCGAGGGGAAGGAAACGATGTTTCACGCAAGCCTCACGCAACGTGTCAGCCTCCTGGGCAGTCACTCTGCGTCTGCGTCACACGGAGGAGGGGGGGGGGGGGGGGGGGGGGGCGTCCTACCATGTTTGTGCCTGCCTGCCGCGGTGCCGACGTCGTAGCGTTGGCTCACGTTCACGCCCCGGGATACCCGTGCCTTTTTCCTCCTGACCTTACTGTCCTCATCACCCTCCCCGGAGCCCCAGGTGGAATTTACATGTGCCGCGATGCGCCGATCGTGACATTTACGATTCGTTTCGCCTGTGCACCGTCCTCCTCGCGGAGCTTATACATTTCAGGGGGCGCGTGACACGCGGCAAACGGCGGTATGAGCCCCACGCGTGAGGGCTGCTGCGACGACGTCGTTGGCGCCGGGCTCCCCTTCACGTGCAGCAACTGTAAATGAGGTTTTAACCTCCCAAAGCCCTGAGGCCCTTGAGGGAGGGCAGGGTGGGGACGGGTGCTAAGATGTGGTCGTGGGGGGGGGGGGGGGGGGGGGGGGGGGGGGGGGGGCTCCGTCCAAAATGCAAAGCGCAGCCTCTCCAATAAAGGTTAACCTTCACAGATGTCCCGAACCGATGTGACGCCGTCATAAAAGCCACTGCGTTAACTGAGAGTCCTGACTCATCAGTACCTGGCCTTGAAGGGTTTTCTGCTCCCGTCACCACACAGGCAGACACACACGCACACACACACACACACACATTCACACACACACACACACAGACACACTGCTTGGTCTTCACCCTTGACAATAATTATGATATGATGCCGGTGGAATGAGATTGTGTTGCATGAGTGCTATCTCATCTGGCTTGCATCTTATACGGCTGGTTACCCATCAAGTACAAACAAACAAACACTAATTGGATTTTTGTAATTCTGTTTTTAATCCGAAATTCCATCCATTAAGTTGAATATCAATTAGTTTTGCACCAAATGGCACAAGTGCCTGTTTCTTCTTCAGCGCTTGAACTACGTCATGAAATGTTTATATGGAAATGTATAGGTGTATAGATATACAGTATATGCATCTGGGTTTTGTGTCCAATTTTGGACTTGTGAGATTACTTTTGTGTGCAAGTGTTCCGAAGCACACATAGAAAAACTATTTACCTTGAGACAAAACACATATCTTGGATAAGGTAACAGCTGTTACACAAGGTTGAACTTTCTAGGCTCTAACTGTGGCTTTTCTCTGCAGTAATCTTTCCAACATTTCTTCCTTTCATCCTGAAATATTCGTCGTGGGGGTCACGTGTTGCTAACGTCGTCGGCAGTAAAACTAAACAATTTGAGAAAGTTTCACTGCGGGGGAGCAGAAACACCACGGAAAACAAATTGCCAGATAAAGGATAGCTGCCTGACAGGGTGAAAATGACTTTGGAGGCTGTATGACACCTTAATGTCTTCGGTTCGTCGCCTGAGCCAATCTCCGACCTCCTGCTAAAGCAAGCACAGATGTAAAAAAAAAAAACGTGGCTTTGCCCTCGTGTTTGATCGATGCTTCGGCACAAGGGATTTCATCGTGACAGATTCATTGTTCCTGGAGATTGTTTGGTGTACATGTGTAGGTGGTAAAGTGATCCCCTTAATTTAATAGGGATCTAAGTATTGAATACACACTATTCCTAGCAGATTTTGTAATTTGTATTTTTGCAGAAATATAACATCCTGTATTCTGTATTCCATATTCCTACTCTTATAAAGAAAAGATCACCACTGTGTACCATTGCATCGGCTCAGCACAGCAGCTGTCCAGGCACACCTGTTCTGCCCCACAGGGGACGACACTGAACAGCTGAGTAAAAGTGAAGTTATCGATAATAACGTACAGTTTCAATAATAGTGCATGAACTGGACACTTCAGACTCTTACGCATAATGGCATAATATATAAGAATTTATAGTCTAAAAAATGTTGCTTATTCAGGACACCTTACGTATGATAATATATAGTTTCAATGATGCAGCACATACTGTACACTTTAGTCGCTTAACCACACTTGAGACTCTATAATGTGTATAATGGTCAATAAAGTACAGTTTCAATAATGTAGCATTTATTGTCAATGGTGTGTATCTCAAACGTCGAAAATGTCTTATTTCTACTACTGGCCTGTATTTGCTGCTGCAAATGTCCCATCTGGGATTGATTGTAGACTAGGTTATCTTATCTTATGGATGATCTGGGGGTGTGCCCATACTTTTTGGTGCAATATAGTTTTATTATTCTTCAAGAAGCTCCACTCTCATTTCCCATGATCATTGTGAAGGATGGTGGACGTAATATATTTTGGTGTAAAGTTTTCCGCCATTCAATTTCACCATAAAAACGGGTCTCTGGATGAGGCACAGTCGTCGTCGAGGAAGAGGAAGTTATACTGCCACTTTTTTGGGGGGCAGAAATCGTCAGGGGTGAGAAACTATGTGCTGCTAAGTAAGGGTACCCCAGTGGTGTTTTGGATATCTTCAAAACGCTGTTGTAAACAGCAGGGCAGCAGTAATACGGGTGTAGGGCAGGACAAGTGAGGACTGAGAATCCCCTAACCGAACACAAATAATATCCAATATGGATGTTATTTTCGACATGTCTGAGGGAACATGCACAAACACAGCTGGAGTACCACTCAGGTGCCAGCACTAAGACTCTTACACCAGAGTTTAATCCGAAAAACATGTTGCGTTTTTTTTAATGCAGTCTCAATGAAGGCAAAGTGGAACTAGCTAATGGCTGCCGCAAGCTGAAAAACCACTGATGACGCTGGCGGATATGCAAAGTTTAGTTTCACTTTCCCCCTCTAAGGTGTAAGAAATCAGCCAAGCGCGCTGCTCAGTGTTTGGCACACTTGCAGACTGCGGCGCTGCGCCAAAGGCGCTCTCCGCTGTTCCCCCAACCTCCCTCCCAGAAGATCTCATCTCCCCGCGGAGGACGCCTGCTAAAGGGGGCTTTGAATTAGCATTTTCGGATTGCGGCGACAAAGGATGGCCTTCACGGGGAGCAATATCGGTTTCCGTGCATGTTTCGGATATTGCTTTGGCACATGATTTGTAAAAACAACAACAACAACAACAAAAAAACCCTTCCCCTCCTTGTAGTTTCGTTGTTGTTCTTCTCCTCTCCGTCTTCGTCTTTGTGCTGTTAACTGAAGTGCACGGCTCACAGGAAGTGAAACCGTGCAGTTTGTTACTAGAAAGGACCAGAGTGGACCAGATGCTAGCCCATGATGCTCAGCTCCCTCTCCTAGCCTCCCCGGTCGCTGGGCGTGTTGGCGTAATGAGAGAGATATACGACGGTGTCACTAGAATTGGCTGTTTTTAATTAGTACAACTTCAGGGTGAGAGGTTGTGGCTTGCTGGCAGGACTTGAGGCAGTGTCTTGGCTAGGGGGTTTGATGGAAGTGTCTGGGTCCAAACCGAGGCATTTCTGACCAAGATACCACCCCTACCAGCTTCTTAACGACCTGTATCGGAAGTCCTGTTGGGTAAAAGCATCTGCTTGCTTAATAGTAAGTCACAGCCACTGGCATCCATTGAATTATTCACCCCTAAATCTGGTACATATAGGCTTCTCTATGCAGCAAGGACAATACAGTTCAGAGCTGTAAGGTGTTTATTTGTATTGCATTGAGATTAATCTTTTGCTATAGTCGTTTCCTGGGGGAGAGAATGGCATTCATATAAATTATGAATTCTTACCAAATGTCAATGATGTCTGCAAGGAGTCTTGAATCTGAATGTATGAATCCACCAGGGTTCATCCCATCATTTTGTTTGTTGAATAAATAAGGCCATGAAAGCAAGTCTGCAAGACAAATCAAATCTACTTGTGCGGTCGTATGCAATGTGTTTAGATCCTTCATAGTTTAGGATGGGCTCAATGGGAAATGTGCTTTGGTGGGATGTCTGTGCTGTCTGTGATGCTCACAGATAATAGTGGGCCAATTAAAACACACACCGCAACGTAGCGCGAGAAAAAAAAAAAAAAAGCAGCCTTGAATTTCTATATGCCACTCCTGAGACGTTTTCTGTCTCTCCTGTTGTAATTGTTTTGCTTTTGTTGAAATGTATTTATTTATTTAGTGTTGCCGGCTGAAAACAGGATAAATTACAACACCGAAAATGAATTCCGCCGCAGCTGGAAAAATGTGCTGTTTGGAAACCAAAAAAGCAGCTTTATTCCTGCCTGGAAGGTTTTGATTACTTCAGCTTGTGTGGGACGATCCAGGGACCATCCCGTTTGCTTTGGTCATGAGCTGTCTCCTTGCTTTACTTTTGGGTCTTTGTATTTTGAAATGCATCTGTCATTCATGTTGTTACTTAAGCTAGAGCAGCGTAAGATTATGCCTGATACGAATGGCATCTTTTGCTGAAGTGGTTATGGCTAATCATCTTTGCCGGGGTAATCAGAGGTTAAACGATGGCTCATTTGTTGCTCCCTAATTGCCATTCAGTTCAGCACAACAGCACTGACATTGACCAATTATAACCACATGCCAAAAACACCAATACTGAGTCGGGTTCATTTAATCTATAATGGCTCCCTAACTACAAAAACAAACAGGCGGCAGGGTTACAAGTGTGAGACTCGCAGCCAAAGTTCTGGGTTTGAGCTCCAACGTCTTTCCTGTCGGCATCCATGGGCAAGACGCTGAACCGCTGAAGGAGTCATTCTGTGACGCGTATCCATAAACGATTGGGCGTGTGGCCCGCGCGCTCGGACCGCTGACCTGGGTCCGCTCCGGGGGAGGCCTCGGAGGTGCTGGTTGCTCCACCCGCCTGACCCGTCGGTGCAGGCGATGGAAGATGATTGGATGAATAGAAGTCAATGCTCAATCAAGGCTTATTCACAGGTTCCTGAAATGGCTTTTTTTTTTTCCAAGGCGGAATTGCACCGCGGAACGCTCGAGGCACCAATACCATAGCAGGAACGCACGATTACAATACAAAAAGCAAATCAAATAGCTGTTTGTTTGCGCTCATTGCGGGGGAATGGCACAGCGGACAAACTCTGCGGTAATGGTTGGTTTGGAGGTAAATACCTTTTTATCTAACAAGGCGGCACGCACTCCAGCCCAGAGTAGCGGTGAAACGGGCGGAACGTTCCAGAAAGGGAACAGGGTAGGGTTGGGTCACATTGGAACCAACACAAGGTGCTGTTACCAGATGACCTGCTCTCCTAGTTTTAGCCTCATCCCCAGGCCATGCGTGTTGTGGGTTGTGTCGCGGCCAGCCTGAGTCCTATCACATTGTTGTTTTTTTTTCCCCGTCCTCTTCACGGCCCAACCGGCACGCCTCCGCTCCTCCCGGCTCTGGGGAGAATACGACGGAAATTGATTCGGCCCCCAAAAATACAATTATGTTCTGGCCATTTTTAAGTGCATTAAAGCACACGGCAGGAACATGGACATCAATTTCATGGCTTTTTTTTTTTTTTACATAGCGCGCATATGCTGCTGCGCTGGCTACTCGACTCCACTGGGAAATTCGAGAGGTGAACATTGCCTCCCCCATAAATGTTTCTTCCCTTTTTTGGGTGGGAGGTGGAGGGGGGGGGGGGGAGAGAGAGAGAGAGAGAGAGAGAGAGAGAGAGAGAGAGAGAGAGAGAAACAGAGAGAGAGAGAGAGAGAGAGAGAGAGGGAGGGAGGATGCTGTCATGTGGATAACTCAGATTGTTGCCTGCGTCCCCCTTGGGACGAGACTGCAAATGCTAAATAAGGACAGGAGCAGCAAAGCGCTGGGGCCGAGAACGAGAGCCGGGACTGTCTCCCGTGTGGACGGACGAAAGCAGAGGGCTTTGCTGGAGGTGCTGTTTAATAATTCATAGCTGTGTATGACTGGCTCAGAGCGCCCATGGCCCCTTCCCACCGCCCTACAGGAGCATCTGTTTGTCTTGCGATGGGCAGCAGCAGCAGCAGCAGCATATGAAACGTCTCTCATCAGTGATGCTAGTTTGGCTCTGACGTTATCCCAAAAAGTTTTCAAACTTTTTCCCAACCACCGACATCACCTGTCTGATTTTCTTTCTGTCTGCATTTTTTCTTTCTTTTCTTTTTTTTTTTTTTTTTTTTTTGTCGGAGGGTGGGCGGTGTTGGGTTGGAAGTAGGTGTTTATTTTTTCTCGTTGGGTCACATGGCTGATGGCGTCAGACTATGGAGACAGATAATATCTGTCTCTCATATTGATATGTTATATATATATATCTATTTATATATATATATATATATAACAATTTTATATTATATGTCATCCAAAATAATGGCTAGTTTGCCTTTGGATATGTATGCCTGGATGTTTGCTGGCACTGTCCGTCTGTGTGTGTGTGTGTGTGTGTGTGTGTGTGTGTGTGTGTGTGTGTGTGTGTGTGTTTGCGTGTCTATGTTGGGGCGAGGATCATAAACTATGAATGTGTTGTGTTACTTCAGTGTGGAGAGTAGGTTAGAGTTTCTGATTCCCATATTGTGTAGGTTCTAAAATAAATATTTTAATTCATAATTTTTTAATATTCTTGTTTGCTGGGCAGTGAGCTAAGAGGACAGCGGGACTAAGAGATGAGAGACAAGATCATACTTTATTAATCCCGGATGGCAAATTTGGCAAAGTTGGATTCGGGTTCATGTGAAATGCTTTTTAATCTCCTACAACTCTCTCTATGTAACATAATGTGTAATGCTGGGGTGGATTTACATTTAGGGCATTTCAAACTGAAGTCTTGTCTTATGGTGAATGAGAAGCACTTATCAAAGACAAGACAGCAAGTCAGCAGTCAAGAGAGACTGTTTTTATTTTTGGACAGTGGACTATGTTTGTAGCTATCAGGGTTAGCATGGGGAACTTATTGCACCTTTCATTTTTCTTTTTTTTTAATGAAACTGTTGTCATGTCGGAGTTCCATTATGTTTTCCGGCAAATTAAAACATTAAACAGTGACAATATTTTGTTCTGGCATGTTAGCGCATGCATATTAAATACAACAAGCTACATTAAGGACCTCCACTCAGGATCCGGTCCCTTCTGCACTTCCCTGGTATTTGTTGATTAAAAGATCCTCATTAGCTGAACACGATGTCGTCAGCTGGGCTTCATCCGCGCGTCACACTTAAGACATGAACAACAACAGACGTGTACCAGAGCAGAATCAAGGAATACAATACATTCAAGGACGCTGTCACCGCACCCAGACGTATGCATGTTATTGTTTCACAGTCACGTGACACCGTGACAGAGACCCTGAACGCGTCGAGTTGTGAATGGCTTCGGTTGACTGGCTGATCGGTAATGTATTGAACGACAGCCAGGATGCTTGAAAGAGGTATCGGTGGATCGATGCATAATTGTTTCCAATCATGGATGGATTTTAAATGTATGTGATAACTGCACTTACATTTAAAATCCATCCATGATTGGAAACAATTATGTGTGACAATTATGTGTGATGTGATAACTGCACTTAGACAATACAGTAACACATGTCTGACATGACACAACTACAAGCTGAAGTAGTTAGTAGTTACTGTGTGTGTGTGTGTGTGTGTGTGTGTGTGTGTGTGTGTGTGTGTGTGTGTGTTTGTGTGTGTGTGTGTGTCTGAAGCGTTGGATGTCCATGTGTGTGTGTAAAGGGGTTGGAGGTATGTTGGTTTGTGCGTGTATATGTGGGGAGGGGGGGTCTGTGCATGTGTAGTGGTGTTTTGTGTGTGTTTGTGTGTGTGTGTGTCTGTGTGTGTGTGCGTGTGTATGTGTGTATATATGTGTGTGTGTGTGTGTGTGTGTGTGTGTATGTGTGTGTGCGTGTGTATGTGTGTATATGTGTGTGCGTGTGTGTGTGTGTGTGTGTGTGTATTTAGCGGTTGAATGTCTGTGTGAGTGTGTGAAGGGCTGATTGTGTGTACATGTGTGCGTGTGTATGTGTGTATATGTGTGTGTGTG
>JAXIVH010000020.1:997970-1017867 GCA_036785325.1 Urophycis tenuis | reverse complement strand
CATGGGATGCAGGACCGGGGCTGGGGCTGGGGGTGACCGGAGCCATGACTTGAGTCACAAGTGACCGACCGACCGTGCTGTTTACAGGATGCGGGGATGGAAACATCCTTTAAAGGGGGATACAGATCCGCTTGGCGATCCCAATGTTTCTGAAGCTGCTGGGGTGGATGGGGATGATCACTGGCTGTGATTGTTCTCGGCCTCACCTGGACACTGTGGTTGTGGATGAGAGAAGGACACACGGGTACCCGTGTGAATGTGAACGCACGGACGATCACTCGTGGCCACCTATTGCTAAAGGGCGACTTTACCCGCCAGATGTGATGTTGATTAGCCATTGCACGCAAGGTCAGAACGCACCTTCTGGTGACATCAAGATCAATCAAATCTGAATTTAATAAGGCCAGTCCCATTGAGATTGAGAGCTGAGCACACAATTAACAATAAAATAAGGAATTATTATAATTATTATTATTACTATTATTATTATTATGATGGTTTGTAGCCCTATCGTGATGATTATAATAATATTGAAAAAAGCAACGTGCAGCCCTAGCCAGTCCACTGTGTGGGTGTTCTGGATAGGTGAGCCTACCACTTGGTACAGTCCACCGAAGAGGCTGGTCGCCTGATCCACCCCGTCACACATCTGGCTGAACTCTCCCACTTGTGATGTCACTCCCGGGTCGATTTGACGTGGCATGTAATGGCTAATCAGCGCCCTGCCTGGTGGTAAAATGGGGTCTCTTTGATACTATTTTGAAATTGATTTTATTTGCAGACAATTTCACAACCAAGCGAGTGATGAAATGTGGTGATGTGGCATGTGATTAGTCTCTGCTGGGATTGCACGGGGGTTACATTCCCGTCAGCCGGAGATTGAAGCTAAAATCACAGGACAAAGTTAGCCTCGCTATTTCTGGTCGCCTGTATCCCTGCATGAGCATCTCTCCTCCCTTTCATCCCTCGCTGATGTCTCGTTATTAATTCTGTGTTCATCGGCTCCCTCTCCCTTTGTCTCCGTGGACTCTACGGGGAGTCTGGTGTGGAGGAGAACTGGTTAGGGAGGGAGTGCGGTGGGTGAGGTTGTAGGAGGGACAGGGATCAAGGAACAATTAGGTTTGTTTTTATAAATGCAGTGGAAGCAGGAAATATAATATATACTATATGTAGAGAGAGAGAGAGAGAGAGCAAGAAAGCGAGATAGAAGAAGAGAGATAGAGAGAATGAGATGGACCAAAACTAGTGAGAGAGAGAGCGTGTTAAAGAGATGTTAGCAGTGAAAGAGCGACAAGGGTTCGGTTGATACATAAATCCATACTCAGCGAAAGAGGGCCATGTGATAGATAGGCCGGGGCCCCGGCGCCCCGCACATGCCTGGCCGGGTTCCTCTGTAAGGATCATCAATATTTATCACATTTCCCATTTCGGAGGTGAAACCGTGATAACAGAGTAGACTGGGAGAATAATAAAAGATAAATCTAATTACCTCGCCGTGGGCCTAGCCTCCGCTCGCGGTCCATGTAGATTCTACTCCTGTGCTGTTGGCCAAGGGCACTGGGGAGTGGCCGCGTGTTAAGGATACAGCCGTGGCCAGCGTGCTAATAATCAACAATTGTTGTTGTCTGAGGCGCCGGGATCACGCGGTGCGCTTCCCCAGGGAAGGCGCGTTTTAAGTGCACAAATTGAAAGCTTTTAAAAAAAGATTTTCAACTAATTAGGTGGCACCTCGCTGGCCTGTCAAGTCCACACGCGCACACACACACACACATCACACATACAAACACACACACACACACACACACACACATCACACACACACACACACACACACACACACACACACACACACACACACACACACACACACACAAACACATCACACACACACACATACACAAACACACACCACCTAACACACAACCCAACCGGTCTGCCTTGAGCAGAACCGGTTGTGTGCAGGTAGTGCAGTCACCTTGCTCTGCAGCGGAAGGTTGTTGTGTTGTCCGGTCACATGGCACGGGTGACTCACATGGCTCATGGACTCTCGCTGTAGACCCCCTACACCCCCCTCACCCCCCCACACACCCTGCCATGACACTCACATGTCTCACGCAGCGTGGCCCACAGAGAAGGTCGCCCCGACCTCACCTCGCAGTGGCTGCAGACTTCCAACACTCGGGGTGGTTTTGAAGGGCAGCACTTTGAGCACATTTCTGCGCGACCATTTTGAGTTGGTCACCTGGCACGCCCGATTCTCCCGCCCGAAACATGTCGTGACAATGACCACCTTGTCTCCTGTCTCCCCCCCCCCCCGCGCCTATGGAGGTATAAATAGACATGCGGCGGCGAGCTGGGGGAGGGGCCACCAAAACCGATTGAATCTAAACGTTGAATCTAGACACAGCCAATGGGTTTCAGTGTGTGTTAATACTCCCATTGACGTGCAGGCCCGTTGTGCCGGGACAGAGAGAGGAAATGACTGCTTCCCTTTGATTACCAACGATGGTCAATTAGTCTTTTCAGAAGTTCCCTCAATGGACGTGTTGTAAGATGTGATTCCTTTCTGCAGGTTATTGTATGTCATTTAATTTCTAGGTGCAGCTCATAAAGGAGGGACTTTGTATGAGTTCTAATAGCCTGTCCCTACACCATACCATGGAAGTGAATTGCAATAGATGGGCTCTGATATAGTTTAGGATAATGAGCTCAATATCTATGGCTTGAAAGGGGAATGACACAGTTATCATGCAAAGTAAAAAGAATGGATAGCTAATCGATGCAAATTAATTCAATTAAATCCACCTTTGGCGGTGGCCACACTAATTTATCATTTTTAGTTCCACTCTTTTCCACTTTTCAGTGAAAGCCATGCAGCGCAATCTTTTTATTCTGTACGCCTTGCCCGAGAGAGAATAGAGGATGTATGGCGTCTCAACTCACGTGCCTCTCAGCTTCAAATAAACGTTACCTCAGGAAGGTGAATTACTGGCAACATTAGCTGCTGTCGTTGCTAGTAAGCCTCACAATAAGATTAACCGAGGAGAAGACTCTAAGATGCAAATGAGCTAAAACTACTGTTGGTTTCCATTGTGTTCAAGTAGACCCACGGATTCCCCTAGATCTCTGTTAAGATGTTATATGAAGACACAGATGTATTACAACGAAGCTTGCAGACTCAAAATGGAAATTAGGTAAAAAATAGATGATGATATATCCTCACATATGTTATCTGCTTACACAACATCTGATTCAGTTTAATCCGTAACATTTTAGACAAATACATTCATGCCGGACTGAAAAGTTGCAATACATTTTTCTTTATCCCATTCTATATTGCGTTCTTTAACTTGCAGCAGCCTCGTGGATGAACTAGATGTTAGCAAGTGTAGCCTGACAATAGAAGTCATTAAAAATGGATCTGTGTTTAACTGTGTCCATGTTTTACCACCAAAATGTCTCTTTATTTCTGCCCCGAGGGGAGGAAGTCATTTTTCGTTATGGATCGTTTTGTGCTCATTTTATCGTACACAAAAGTATTTCATTTATATTTAATATGGATTTACTTAAGATTTATTTTTAAATAGTTTCAGAGGAAAATGCATGTTTTTATATGCACCATAAAGCCCAACCAAAGTACACGCTGAGCATGAAATGTAGGTTTTATCTCCACTTGGATATGTTTATTTAATTTATTTTTCTACAAGCAACTTTCCTCTCTCATTTGTGTACAGAATCACTATGCATGACTCTTAATTAGTCTCATTTGCTAAGTTGAGAGAGCTGTCCAAGGAGGAGAATGCAATTTGTGTTCACTTTACACACCTAATTGGTCCATCTCGTGGGGAGATTGGAAAATGGAATAAATTGAAAAAGTGGAGGACGTAATATTCAGCACAGGTTCCATCTCATCGTCTTCAGTAATCTCAATTGTAATACAATACAAGACCAGGCATAAGCTTGAGTTGATGGAGGCAATTTCTTTTGTCCTATGACAAAAAGATTAAGTCAAGGTTATGTGGTTGCCATGGGTTTCAACTCCCTACAGACTGGGTTTTTATTCCCAATGCGCACATCAAGGCTTACAAGTACAGCTCCTTGCCTCTGAATGATAAGCTATCACAACATCACTGTCATTTTGCTTGCAAGTGTCTGCTAAATGGCCAAATAGTAAATAGCACAATAGTAGGATGCTGATGTTGTCAGTGTGAATCTGAACAAGCTCTAGGGAAGTACTGCTACGCATCCTTCATGTAGATAGAGCCTATGTATCAGCTTATATGCCCCCCTGCTGGGCTGAAGTATCTCTCATCTCCTCCATTGCAAACGCGTCGCAAACAGTGTGAGCCCACAGTGGCACCCAACCACAGACTGGGAGACTCATGGAGGCTGGGAGATGTGAGGTGTCTGAGAACACCTTAAGGGTTTTTCTAACTTTGTGGAATGGGATTTACTCCCCCTTTTCTTGTCTGAGGCTGAAAACAGTGTCCTTGGCCGCTGATAAATTGCATCTCAGTCCCCATTTGAAACACAGCGACACTCTCTCTGCCTGTCCCTTTCCTCTGGTTATGCGAGCGCGTGCGCTGCCTCTTTTTCAACACCTAACTACAAGGACAAAGACAAACATGATTTGTCGTCCGAAACCTCAAAATAACCTCTCCTGATTCTTGGAGGAGGTCAGCTTGGATACAGATCAGCTGCTCCTCCAGATGTTCCTGGACCCTACCTGCTCCTTAAAGAAATGTGTCTCAAATGCACTGTCAGGCGATTTAGGAAGTGCCCACTTTTAAAGAAATCTATTTGGGCTTTGTTTAAAACATGTGGCCTGCCATATTCTTACATTTTGGGACATTCTTAAATTTTGGGACGTTTGGGACATTGGGACATATTTTTTCAGCATTAAACCTGCCAGCTGTTAAAACGTGATTGTATGGTAATGAAACGTGGTGTGGTCTGCCTACTTGTTTGATGTGCTGCGCAATGTGACATTGTGCATGCATTTGCTGTTGTAGTGGGCTGACTCAAGCAATTAATTGGCGACACTTAAAAAGCTTTCATCAAAGAGGGTAGATAATTTCACAATCACTTAGTTTTTTTTTTACATCACCAAACATAATTTGCACTGTTGTAGTTTCTAATAAACCTGTTTGGGCTTCGCAACTGGAAACCTGAAATGAAAACGGCACATGTGGATCTTAAATGTACAGTAGGTGACATGGATATTGAGCATTTAAAATGGGTACTGCAGTCCAAATATGGTAGAGAGTTGTCTCCACCCACCCCTCCATCCAAGACTCAATGTTCTCGTAGGTTGCCAGGTCCAGGAGACCGAACAAACACTAGAGCAAGATGAGCCGAGCACAGGACTATGTGTGGAGATATGCAGAGTTATTCTATCTTGATTAGATTAGATTAGATTCAACTTTATTGTCATTGTGCAGAGTACAAGTACAGGGACAACGAAATGCAGTTGGCGTTCTAACCAGAAGTGCAAATGTGCGACAAAGGTGCAGGTTTAAATGCAGGAATGCAGAATAAGGTGCAAAATTGAAAAACATGAAAAGTGGCAGTGGTTATTAAAGTGACGGTAATTATCGGTAGTTAATAAAGTGACATAAACAGTGCAGATGGAGGTAGTGATCATCGAGGTATTAAACGGTTACTAACAGTAGCATAAACATGTAAATAAAAAGTGTAAACAATGTACAATGTGCAAGTAGTGCGAATAATAGCAATATAATATAAGTAAGTGTACAGGAGGTGCAGTAGTGCTCTAATGCTCTGATGATGACACGGTGAGTTGATCAGCCAGTGTGCATGTTTGCAGTTTAGTTAGCGTTTGCAGCGTACAAGCCGGCTCATGCGGCATCCGTCCTGAAGTCCTCCCGGGCTCTGAGCTGTCTCCGTCTTTCCGACGCAACTCCCCGAGATTTACCCGCGTTGCAGCGCGGCTCTGGGGGTCAGGGAGCTTGTTGAAAGAGGATGAGGCTTTTTTAGGTCGGGCACAAAACGGGTACGATCTCAGTTGATCCAGTTCCTTTGGTTGCTTCCATGGCTGCCGCATGCTCTGTTTGTGTGTCAATTTGTACCGTATCTGGCAACCCAAGCTCGTTGGGAGACAAGTGAATCATAGCAAACAGGCCGTTTTTTTTTCAAAGCACTCAAACAATTACAATTACAGACAGACAGGACATTTCAAATGAGAACGTACTGGCTGTAACATTGTTGTCAGAGAGGCTGTTTTTTTTTACAAAGCATATTTTCGCAGTGTCCTATGACATATCATGGCACTATTTTGATTTAGTCCATTAAAAGGGGCGGCGGTGGCTCAGTGGATAGAGCGGGTGGACAGGGCGGATCGTCCACCAACCGTAGGGTTGGCAGTTTGATCCCCTCGATTCCCCTCCTCCAACTGTCTGCATGTCAAAGTGTCCTTGAGCAAGACACTGAACCCCAACTTGCTCCCCGGGCGCCTAACATAGCAGCCCACTGCTCCTATGTACCATAGGATGGGTCAAATGCAGAGAACAAATTTAATTCTCATATCTAAAAAAATACTGAGAATGACCAAAGTTGAAACTAATCTAAATGTGTTGCATATTGTGCCTTTAAGTCATCTATGCTTGCACATCGATTGAATAGCTGTAAAAGCTGTGTGAATGATAAATACTCCATCGATGTAATATTGGATTTGTTTTTGGCTGTGCTCCATCTTGTTATCTTATAGGCCTTTGTTGTCATGAATTCCTGTGTCTGCTGCTTTCATTTTGTGTCCTCAAACATAATGACTATCAGGTCAACATTTTAACACATTGCTTTTTAAATAACTTGATCAGGATATAATTTGGTATTCATAAATCATCTTATATATACATTATATATAATATACTAAATTAAAGTATACAGTATATAATTAAAATGCAAACTTTTGTTTGTAATGTGTTGAAAATGTGCTAGATTTGATCTATAACCCTAATGTGTAAACACACTGCTGGGTGGTAGAGGCCATTTTGAACTACCATCTCTGATTCCCCAATCCCCGAATGCAATAAATGTACCCGATCTCACCACCAGGTGGGATGCTGATTAGATTTAAGAAAAACCTACCCTACAGTGATATCACGTGGCCAAGTCTCCACAAAGACACATGATAGAAGAAGAAGAAGAAGAATTACTCATTTGATCCCGTGAGGGAAATTTGGTCTTCTGCATTTAACCCAATCGTGAATTAGTGAAACACTCAGAACACAGTGAGGTGAAGCACACACTTAAACCCGATGCAGTGAGCTGCCTGCAACAGCGGCGCTCGGGGAGCAGTGAGGTGTTAGGTGCCTTGCTCAAGGGCACTTCAGCCGTGCGCACTGGTCGGGGTTCTAACCGGCCACCCTCCGGTTACAAATCCGAAGCCCTAACCAGTAGGCCGCGGCTGCCCCTAAAAATGATGAACAGATGATGGACAGGTCAGTTTGATCTGTCTGTCCTCCGCTCCCATACCACAGTATCTATACCCGCTATAGGGTCGACTTTGTAAACACAGCTTCATCAACATATCAGGGTGCCCCGTTTGAAAGTCCCCAAACACCAGCACGTTGTGAACACACCGAATGAGAGGCTTGGCGGGTGGGGTCGCGCTAAGTATTGCGAGTGGCAAACTGCCAATAATTCTAATTGTGAAGGATTATGCAGAGCTCTATTTTTGGACAATGAGACAGAGCGTGGAACATAGGACAATTACATCGAGACTCGGGAAAGGCCCCCGTGTAAGCTGGCTGGCACTCCAATATCCAGTTATTACTCACCTGCTCCTCAGCCACACAGGAAGAGAGGACCCAGGGATGAGGAGCTGGAAGTGAATGTGATAATGCTAAAGTAATACCCTAACGTGATGAAGGGGAGCTGTAATGTAAAAATAAGTGTGTAATGGGATTGACTTTGTGCCGGGAAACAACAGCGCGGCTGTCGGGCGGACGTCGGCTGACACCAGCCGGGTGCCTCTCTGTCTTAATAGATGTTGGACGTTTACTTTAGGAAACTATATAGTCTTTTAAAGAGCAAATCCATGGCTTCACTTTATTTGTAATGTTTTTTTTTATTTTATTTTTTTATTTCGCTTAACAGCTGCACTCAAGGGCCAAAATGTGGCCATGACCGGCAGGTTAAACATTGAAAAACATTAGTCTTGTGTTTCCGTGAATATGAGGAAACATGGACCCAGCGAGTCTGCACACAGACACTCTCTTGGCTCTTGGCTGCCGCCTTTCCTTTGTTGACTTTGAAGCAACCGTTTATGGAAAAATGGTGTCCGATTCCAACACAACCACTCTTCAAAATGTACATAGTGCACACTACTTTGTAGTATCCAGGAGATGTTCTAATTGTTTACGTTTTTTTGCGTGGTTGTATTGTTTTGATGTTTATGTCGTCAATATTTGAGCGTTTTCTTTTTTTTGTTGCAGTTCTCTGCAGTGCCTTGAGGCTCCTCTAGGGGTACAGCCCCGCCATCGAAGAAATACTGGCTCCTATTTCCATTGTAAATGAGAACTCAATACGCTTTTTTTGTCCAGATTAAATAAACGGTTAGGGCTCGCTATGCTAATCCTATCCCTGTCATTCAACCATGGGAAACTGAATTTGGCATAGTCACTTTTTGTGCAGACAGGAAATAATGCCAGAGCTAGAGGCCGGAACCATGTCAGAGCAGCAGCCCGATCCTATTCTTTGTCTGACTGAGATCCCACTGAGTTAACTCTGGAGAGATATGGCTTTATAGTTCATGCAGTTTGTAGTGTGCACTCACCAATCTAACATGAGTCATTATGAATGCACTTTGTAGTTTGTCTTCTGTAACCAGAAGTGGGTTATGGTTTCTTCACCAAGTGATGTTGAGCCAATGTCCACGGGAATAACGAGAAACACTCAACATGGGTGAACCGCCTTATCCAAAAGATGTTTGTTTTCATCAGCGGCGGGAATCAATTGATGTACCTCTGTACATTAGTCATGTTACCAATTGGCTCTGTGTCTTGTATCTGTTGATCCTTTCGTCCCCCAGGACTGAAGCAGAGAGAGATGCTTCTTTCCGAAGCGACCTGCTGTACTGAATACCGCTACAGGTCATTAATAATAAACAGCCCGCCAACCATCTTGCTCAAGGATGCCTTATTGGTATACGTTGTAGACATTGCAGGATCGAATCCGGGACCTTTTCGGGGGGCTGGAGGTCGGACACCGCGGCATCTTGACTCTGCTGCCCCCGCTGTTGAAAAGCCTTAATTGCAGGCTTGTTGTGCGTGTGACTGGGATTGGCCGGAAAGCAGCTTGTGTGGCAGGTGTATTTGTGGAAGGTGAGGGGTGTATGTGATGGAGACAGCCCAGGGAGACAAAGGTTTCCCGGAGCAGAGGAGAGTCATGAAGATATTAAAGTGGGCCAAGTTAGCTTGCCTCATCAGAAAATAGGTGGCGTTCCTGCGAGACCCCTGGGTGACAGCTCTCTCCATCGCTCTCTCTCTCCCTCTATATATAGATATACCTATAGATACATCTATATATACATAGCATTGTTGCGACGGTGTCATATTGGTATTCTCGGAGGCCGCTCCCGTCCCGGGGAAGGGAAGCAGCGCTGACATTTCATTTGCTAACAAAATGAGGTGAACTTTGCGTGGAAAACGTTCAAATAATTGCTGTGATTGAAGTGGCCCAGCTTGTCTCCTCATCCATGACAGATGTGTGTGTGTGTGTGCGTCTGTGTGTGTGTTTGTGTGTGTGTGTGTGTGTGTGTGTGTGTGTGTGTGTGTGTGTGAGAGAGAGAGCATGTGAGAGCGCGAGAAGGGCAGAGGGCGTCATGGCAGCATTTTCGAGCGTGTGTGTGTGTCAACATCATTCCCAGGTATTCCCATCTCACGATGGAACACCTAAAACAGGATGCTTGGAATGCATGAAGTGCATGATTGACAGGAGAGGGCGGGACTCTCAGTTCCATGGGGTCTGTGGGTGCCGTGGAGGGATATCTATATCCTGCTGCATGTTTGGATATTGCTTTGTGAAATAGTGTGTCAAAAAACTCCATACGTATTCTCCTTGTCTTTTGTTGTTGTGTTTCTTGTCGTGTATCTTTGCTCCCGGGACGGTTAACTTGCCTGTACAGCTCATAGGAAGTAGGAGAGGAGAAATTGCGCTGCGGTAGACCGGGATAACACTACAATTCATGACCCTCTCTCAGCCCAGTGTGTGTGAGAGAGAGAGCCTGAGTTTGTTCGCAAGGGTGTGTGTGTGTGTGTGTGTGTGTGTGTGTGTGTGTGTGTGTGTGTGTGTGTGTGTGTGTGTGTGTGTGTGTGTGTGTGTGTGTGTGTGTGTGTGTGTGTGTGTGTGTGTGTGTGCGTGCGTGTGTGTGTGTGTAGGGCAGAGTTAGCTCACAGGGAGAAACGGGATGAGTATGAGTGTGTGTGTGTGTGTGTGTGTGTGTGTGTGTGTGTGTGTGAGATGATGAGCTATTTCATAATTACTGCAGCATAAATGGCTGGGCTTGATATATGTAATTATTTTTAGATTATATTTATATTATTATTTCATTTTTTTGCGCTTTCAAATGAAGCACTTTTAATTGCTGCGAGCAAACACATCGGAAATGGGTTCACTCACAGCAATACGTCCACAAAAGCCCTGCATATCCACGGATGAAGTCAAGTAGTTTGTAATTACTGTATGTACTTCTCTGGTAGAGATTGACTTGACGTTGAGGGCAATTTGGTTTCCGACACTCACATATGCACTGAGGTGCACTTGAAACACATCCACATTCATATGCAGTAGTAGGCAGCAGAAAGTACAACAGAAATGGATAATCATTGTCTCCAATCACGGAAAGCCCGAAAAACCTCTCGGGGGGTCATCCTAATCTTATCTCCGTCCGGAAATGTAATACATCTTACACTAAATGCTCCAACAGATTCCCTAATCAGTTGCCAAGAGGTGAAGTCAGTCCGGGCTCACGGTTCTGAGATGTGCTGGGGAACAACAATATAGGCAGTGCACATTTAGCAAAAATTAATCAAGTGCAAGTGTATCCGATAACATGTCAGTTCGCATAACCATAAACATGTCACTTAGACCGGGGCGAAGCACTCTGGAGGAGCGGAGGAGCACAAAGCAAGGGGAGGCTCCTCGCGCTAATGCGTCCCGACAGAAGAGGAGGACAGCCTCGAGGTGTACGGTTACCAATCAGGTAAATAAAATAAAAATAAAAAATGAAGAAAAAAAAAACAATGCAAGGAAAACTTTATCGGCGCTTCAGTGCAACAACAGCCTCCTCCGACCCCGCGTTCCCCGCGCCTCTATTTGCCTGCCGAACTAATTGGATATAGATTGAGGGGAGGGCTTGTGTTGCGCGTGTGTCTATATATAGACGTGTTGCCTTGCAGGAACCCGGGGTTCTGACACCGCGCCGTTAGTGCCCGGTGTTCGGTTCCGCAGTGATTACGTGGCGATTACGTTCCCCACCGCTCTCGCGGCGGGGGGGTCGGTGGCGGTGCGACGGGGAGTTGTGGTTTGGGATTGGCCGTGACGCTACCTGACTGACCGGCGGAAATAAGGCTTTACGGGACACGGCAGTCACGCTCTCCCCCCTTCCCCCCTCCCACAAGTGCTCGTTGCGATGGCCCTCATTTCCTTTGGTGATAACGTCTTTAATAATGGCAGATACACAACGACGGTGATAACGCTTATCCAAATTAACTGCGCCCCAATGGATATTTTTCTTTTAATAACCCCTCATATCTAAAACTGAGGCCGTACCCCCCCCCCCCTCTTTTTATACGTACAGTCATATTTCTATTACTGCAGTAGGCGATTACGCCGCGCTCATTATGGGAATTAATGGCCTCGCCACAGTTTATTATGCAAGCGCCTCTAAATAATGGAAGTCATTCGGCTTCTCTGGAAACACTTTGTTTCCAAATGACACGCTGTCAGCAACTTTCCTGTTTGTATTGACTCCCCTATATGTTGGCTTTCATTAATATTTCACGCACAATTTCTGGACCACGAGACAGACTATTATCTCATTAGACTGGCTGTGTTATTACAAGCGTGGCTCGCGTGGGTATTTAACTTTTTTGAATGAATTCCACTTGCATTTCAAAATAAAGCCCCTATTAGGGACATATTATTGGACGACTTAAATTCTTTTTTTGTGATCATCACCTTATGCCACGGTCAAATCCACCCCACCCACCAGTGTTTCCTTGGTACTCTGGCCACTCTTTTGCCCCACTTGCTGCTGTGAAGTGTCATGCTAAGTGTTTGTATTATGTAGCATAGCAGCTCATGCTAAGTGTACATGGTGAATAGCAGCTTGTGCTAAGCAGCCCATGATAGCAGCTCATGCTAAGTGTGCATAGTACATAGCAGCTCACGCTAAGTGTGTGTGTGTGTCTGTGTGTGTGTGTGTGTGTGTGTGTGTGTGTGTGTGTGTGTGTGTGTGTGTGTGTGTGTGTCTGTGTGTGTGTGTGTGTGTGTCTGTGTGTGTGTGTGTGTATGTGTATGTGTGACCAACTTTGCGGATCGTCCCACGGGAGAGGGAAGCGGCCTTGGAGACGCTATTATTTTTTAAAGCCATTCGGCAAGTGCCAGGGCCCTGTTTGTATGTTGATGTCTTTCTCAAGGTAAAACTCCACCAGAGCTGTTAGCAGCCGCTGACAGAGCGGGCGTTTCCTTGTAACCCACCAATCATCCTGAAAGGAATTGAATTGTCTTCCACGCTCGTTGTTTAAGAACACGAAAGGAAAAAAAAAGAAAAAACACGCCTTATTTTTCATCAGCGGCGCCCTGAGTTCTGATAAAGCAAAGTGCCGTCCGGACGGAGTGCACAGTAAACATAAAGCGGGCGGCTGCGTCGCCAGGCGTTCACGCGCATGTCTACGCCCAAAGGGTTCAGCAGCTCTTCCTCAGAGCGTACAGTGCACACTTGCTTTTTTCAAACATCATATTGCACACTCGATACCTACAACAAACATGATTCGAACATATACTCATCCCGTTTCCCTTTATCGGTCGTAACAGCACAGTGGATCATGACACTTTACCTAATCACGGCAAAATCTGCGCGCTAACTGTTGACTTATTTATGTGTTTGTTGGTTTTCTTATCTGCTCTGTTGCTTGTTTTGTTCGCAGTCCTCGCGGTAATTCCCGGCGGACGGCCCAGATGGTGCCAATGATGCTCGTCAGGAGCAAAGTTATTTTTTGCCTACCTTTCAGGCGTCCTCCATTTTGTTGTCGGCTGCGTCACCACCTCTGGCGGGGTGGCGGTGGGGTATCACACCACGCACCCGTTTCAGGAGCCCTGTGACGCTGTCACGTCGGCTGGTGTCGCGGGGGGTGTATGCCAACTGGGGCGAGGGTGTTTACCGTTGACCAATTAGCAGACCCTATCCTCCCCCATTATCCAAAGCCACGGTGAACCCAGATCCAGCTCATTTAGCAGCAGGGAGGGGTTACGCCGTCTCGCTCAACGATGCCCCCAGGTTAGTCTACGGACGCGCGGGATCGAACCCAGAAACCTCACAGCTGCCAGTTTAGCCCTCAACCCGCTACACAATCAATCTGGCCTTCTTACTTAAGTTAGTCATAGTAATATGTCGTTGTAATTATCTATAGCCAGATAGGCTGCGGATCATATCTGCCATGCGCTTCTCTTATTAACTATTCTATACTGGAGAAGTGTTTCATTATGGCGTGTAATTGGATACGAATTGTATTGGGTCACCAGCCAGCAGGTTCTGTTGCATAATCAGGCGCTTGTTAGCGTGATTGGCAACTGAGTTGTGTGCAATTTTGCATCGTGGGTTGTTGTCGTATGTTGTAGTATGGTATACGATTGAGGAAATGCATACATGGTAATTTATTCAATTTTGGAATTAGAATGGGCTGGGTACGTAATAAGTACACTACAACATTGTGGATTGGGTTCCTCCTCTATCCACTTTCAGAGACCAACAAAACACAGTGAGAGTCTTGAGTGGAAGACGAGGACAGAGTTTTCGTCTCACACTTGTGCATTTTTGTTTTATTTCTTTTATGTTATTGTTAGTGATTTGAAAATGTACCGCGAACACGACAACAGCCAGGAGGTAAGGGGGAAATTCCTGGAAAAAAACACCATCAATGATTGATGGAAAACATCATGGATGATTGATGAAAAACACCATTGATGATCGCACGATTAATTTTAAATACTTAAACGTACAATTGAATACTCGAGCTCGGTACATCGGTCCAACACTTGTACTGTCTAAGTCTCCCCGTGCATTTGTTAACCCTCCCGCTATAAATGGTGGCGGAGAGTGAGAAATTATAGCTCAGCGTCTTTATCGTGTTGAATTACAGACCTAACATTTGTGGCGTTATTGAAAGGGCTGTCATTATGACACATTATGTTAATACGTAATGACGTGCAGTGGCTGACGGGGTGGTGCTGCATCCACCAGACACATGGGCCGGCGCTCAGGGAACTTCCTGTCTCTACGTTTGAGTGTTAACCATCACCGTGGTGTTACTGAGCGGTACCTTCCACTGGATCTACCTGTGTTACACTTATGATGTAAAGGGTAGAGGGTGAAGGGGGCATTTAGCAGACGCTTTTGTCCAAAGCGACTTATAAGCGGTACATTTTGTGGGGTTCGACATGTGGACAGTTGGAGGGGGGGGGGGGGGGGATCAAGGGGATCGAACCGCCGACCCTACGGTTAATGGACGACCCACTCTGTCCACCCACTCTACCCACCGAGCTACTGCCGCCTTCTGTGGTGATGTCATTACAGGGCACATTTTGAAGTGAATTTGTAAACAATTGTAATCCAAATGTGCAATTATTTATAATAGAAAAGTTGCAAACACGTGGACATATTAGATAGTCCACATGAGCAACAATGTGTGACATTTCTAGCAACTGAACAAACACCTCCTCAGTATGTGACTGTAATCCTTAAAGCTCAAGGACTTTTTATCATCAACATACTGTTTACATGCTCTGGACTAAGTAGCTGCAGATCATTGATAGGTTCTGAATATACTGTATTCCTAAAACCTGTATCTGCTCAAGCTTAATAAAAAAAAAACAAAAAAAAAAACACCACCGTCATGAATGTGGTCTTCGCAGATAATAAGGTAAAAAATTCAATTTGGCGAAATTGCTCAAAAAAGGGGGTCGTAGCTAAGAGGCTAAGAAACACCAAACCTAAGTGGTAAAACCGGGACCGCTGAATTTCCATATTTCAATTTTTGCGCCCGCGGGCACCTGGTTGATTCGAACACCCTCAAAGCCGGACCCACCGTCGTGCTGCGATGCTCTCGGCTCTACTCATCTCTGACAGGAGGTCACATCCTCACACACCAAGTACCCACACTGTCAGGCCCAAATTGATTATCATTTCATCCAATAAATGTCCGCACCATCACCTCTCCAATGCGAACAGGGGCGGGTGTGGGGGGGGGGGGGGGGGGGGGGTCAGTCGTTGCGGTGTTCATTCGATTTTTTTCGGAGCTTTTAACAGATGAGCGTTCACGGTCGCGCACTGAGCTCTGATTACATTCAAAGGCGTTGGAGGAAATCTCATTGGAATTTCCGGTGATTTTTTTTTGACAGGGAAGCCTTACGGCCCTTAAGGGTGCTGCTCCTCCGCCGATGTCACAGAAGCAAATATTCATATTCAAATATTCCCATTGTGCACACTTTGCAAACGCCGTTTTGATGCATGCCTTCGACTGGGGCCCTTGATATTTCGCAGATCATTGTAATGCATTCGAATTGCTGAAGCTAATTTTCGCCTAGATTACGTTCAAATAAGAGTGCTTGATATTGAATGGCTAACATTGCTTTACTTACAATTGTGTTCGTTTCATAACAATAGACGGCCTTTGCAAATTGTAGCTCGGGTAATGAAACCAATTACATTGATAATCATGTGAACACAAACAGAAGAGAATAGGATACACATAGTTAGCTATTTAGTGTTAGTGCTCTTTTTGAGAAATGTGTATGATGCTTCACTCAACAGGAACACTGCGTTCATATAAAAGAAAAAAAGAAAAGAAAATCAAGATGGACAAAAAATCAACATGATGTTCCTCTATAAGACCAAACAAGACCCAAAACAACGTGGGTCACCTCGTGCAATCACACATCACTCCCCTCAGAATGATCATGGCCTTGCTCAAAATGTTTTCGCACAAACCACCACACTAATTGGTCACAGCTCATTCAACAGGCCATCTCAAGGTTATTTGGCTAATTAGCTGCGGGTGAATGTGAATATGTGACCAGCGGGTTTCCTCCTCAAAGGTCCTGACATAAGGGCCCGTCACAGGAGACCAAGTCCAAGGTGAGGGCCACACTGCGTGGCATGCAGGACATGGCGGCGTGCTTCACGATATGTCTTCGTGCACAGACAAAGGTCAATGTCACTGTTAGCGAGAAGGTTAATGGAACATCACGAGCAGCCCAACGACCAGGATTTCCTGGCCGCTGGACCTAGATGATCACGAGGAGTCGTTAATGTCGAGGCGGGAGGCGGAAGTTCTACATTCGGTCGGGGTTTGGCGAACGGCGGAGGGCGTGTAGGGATTGACATGGAACATACTTGCACAAGATTAAAAGCAAAATCATGAATTTGAAACGATTCCGTGATTTTAACCTTTCGATTGCCGTGTCCCGTTTCAGTTTGCCAAAAACACCGCTGCTAAACATATAGAACATGAACACTAATTGTCCCATGACATTGGCCCTAATATACACGAAGGTGACCAACATGAAAGCTATAGCACATTGCAAAGTGTAGGGTTTTGGACAATGGTGCACTGATAAAGGGCGAAACTAAAATGACTCACAGAGACATTTGAAAGGCTGTTAAAGGCTGGAGTGTGTGTGTGTGTTTTTGTTTTTTTCCTAAAGTGTACCAGCTGATGACACAATGGACTCCTGCTGAGCACAGGCACTTCTATTATTACTCTGTATTATTCAGAAAGACTTGCGTTGGGAATGCTTTACAACAAGGGTACATTGATTAACAGTTAATTAACAATGCAGGGGCCGTTCTTTAGAGCATGAACAGAGGCTTTAGGGTAAGTCGCTTAGAGTTATGATTATCGTAAAATACTGCGAAGACAAAATTGTTATGTAATGCTGTAGATCATGACTTGTAAGTCGTTAGAATATAAAAAATAAATACAAATGCATGTTCTATTGCTTGAAGAGTTATGGTGCATCTCATGAAAACAAATTGATGGAATAATATAATGCTCACACAAGAGTTTTCCACATGTGGCACCAAGTAAGTCAAAGTATTTCTACTTGTGTGCAGCATTTATAATTTTAGACTTGCACATGTTCAACGCATAAACTGTTTTAAACCTCGCTCCTAAGTCGCTTTGGATGCAAGCGTCCACAACACGATTGAATTGTTCCGCATTCTAAATGCACACATTTACGACCACATTTTGATCTCCAAGAAGCTAACGTCCTTCACGAAGCAAGAACATTTCAGAGCATCTCACATCTCTGCCATTTCCTGTGCGTATCCTGCACACTGTGACAGCCGTTCCTCGCCCCTTCTGCCGCTGCTTTTCTGTTTCCCTTTGGCGTCGATGGGGTTCGAGTCGATGTCACGGCGCTCTGAAGTTCGCACCTCCCTGACATCAGACGTGTGACGAGGGGCTGAACAGCCGGTTAATTAACGAGCCGATGAGGAGGGAGCAGAATGAGTGAAACAAAGGGCGGGTTTCAACCCTTCATCGATTAGCACTTCGTCTAGCATCGCAGCGGCCCATACTTAATGGTAACACTCGCGCACTAGCACGCACGCACACACACACACACACACACACACACACGCATATACACGCACAAAGTGTTGTTGAAACAAACTTTTCATAATGTCATGCTATTCATTAATAGTTGTCATTGGCATCTAAGTGTTTTTCTATGGTGGTGGGAGAGCTGCACTTGGCTTCCACTGGTGACTGCAGTCCCCACAATGCCCCCACATTATCCCCACAATGTCCCCTCAAAGTCCCCACAGCATCCCCTGCAATATCCCCGCAATGTCCCCACAATCCCCTCAATGTCCCCACAAAATCCCCTCAATGTGCCCACAATGTCCCCTCAATGCACCCACAATATCCCCTCAATGTCCCCTCAATGTACTCACAATATCCCCTCAATGTTCCCTCAATGTCCCCACATTATGCCCTCAATGTCCCCTCAATGTACCCACAATATCCCCTCAATGTTCCCTCAATGTCCCCACATTATGCCCTCAATGTTCCCTCAATGTCCCCACAATATCCCCTCAATGTTCCCTCAATGTCCCCACATTATGCCCTCAATGTTCCCTCAATGTCCCCACAATATCCCCTCAATGTTCCCTTAATGTCCCCACATTATGCCCTCAATGTTCCCTCAATGTCCCCACAATGTCCCTTCAGTGTCCCAACAGCATCCCCACAATGTCCCCTCAACGTGGGAGTTTGACGGCGCAGTGTCCTCGCCGTGTACCCCCGCAGGATGTCTCACCTGTGTCTGTCTCTCAGGTGTGTGTGGCTCGATTCAGGGCGGGCTCCCGCACACACATCCCTTGCACGTACGCCCGCGGGCCCTGGACCGGGCGTCCCGCTACGCTGGAGGAGAGGGTCATGTCGAGGGTCAACCCTGGGTCCCTGAGGCTGGCAGCCGGCAGCGTGCGCTATATTCTGTACACGACTACTGCACTACCACACACACACACTATTTGTTGTTTAGTGCTGGCGTTACAGATTTCTGTGCATTCAAGTGTTCATAAGCAAAGAGCGACAAAGTGACTTTTTTTTCCTGGCGTCGTTGCAGAGCGTATTTTTGGGGACGTCTAATGGCGGGTGTGGACCGTGCCAAGTGGAGTTGTTTAATACGCTGCCAAATGGAGGTTCGTCTAAACCCCGGGGTCGCAACCTTTTTTACCTCTGAGAGCTACTTTCACTACATGAAAATGGGCGAGAGCTACGCATGTTTTATAACATTTATCCTCATAGCTTATTTCAACCCAAACAAACGGAATACGCTTGTTTTGCCTGAACACTAATCAAATGTTGGTGTCTACAACTGACATTTCGCGTTAAAACATCACGTTACATTCGTGAAACAAAACTCTGTTTCCCACTCTTCATGAAAATAAAAGTTTTTAGCCTCTTATTAGTACCTGCTGCGGCCATGTTTGCTGCCCATCTCACATCACCACTGACTCATCAAGCTTGACAGCAGCACAACTGTTTGATTGGCAACTAATTGGCAAATTATCATTTTGTGTAAGGAGGTGGGCGGGGCATCTATGAATTTGATTGGATATAATTAACCCTTTGGCGAGCTACTTGTAAAGGGGTTGCGAGCTACTGGTACCTAGTGGGTGATGTGTTAGAGACTCCTGGTCTAAATACAGCCAAAGACAGTATGTTGCAATAAAGCTAATCAAATGCTTTAAGTTGGTATTTTCCACAAATAATCAAAATCTTTTCAATTCAGGTATATAAGTATACGGATATATTTATAATATATGTATATATATATTTTTTTTCCTTGAGACTAACCGATTGCATAAGATAACGCCATGCATTTGTGGTGTAGAGTTCAAAAGATGCTATTTATATCTAGTGCTTTTTTTTTTTTTTTTTTGGTAATCTATTCCCACCTACGTTTAACCGTGTAGAATCTCTTAACTCTGTATTCTTAATTTGGCTGCCAGAAAAGAAAAACACACATAGCTTGTGGGAAGAACCCATGTTTGCGCTTCCATGTATGCCGTATGCTGTGTCTGATGTTCATAAAATGAGATTCCGTGGTCTGGTCCATCACGCGCTGACATGTAGTCTCCTGT
>JAXIVH010000020.1:941112-992770 GCA_036785325.1 Urophycis tenuis | reverse complement strand
GGCATCAACTACTTTAGTGATGGCTAATGTTCCTTAGAATATCATTCAACCCTCTTCTATCATAACAGATAATGGATAATTGCATTTATGCTGCGCCTTTTAAGGCACTCAGGGGGGGGGGGGGGGGGGGGGGGGGGGGGGGGGGGGGGGGCGGAGCCAAGCCCCAACGCCACGCTTCCTCCCACTGCCGCCAAACGCTGCTGATGGCGCGGCATCGCCTATAGCAGGTCCCGGGCCTCGGTGACCACGGTCCCCATCGCCGAGCCCACCGCCAGCCCCCGCGCCCCCCCCGTAGCTTCCCGCAGCCGTGCGGTCAACTCCGGGTTACGGACGAGGCCCTTCCGCCGCCAACCACGCTAACGACCGGCGGGAGGGGTTTTCCTGGCGAGCGGGGCGTCACATTAGCCCACGCCTCGCCGCCTCTCCCCCCTCCGTTCTATAATTGGGCCTCTTCCAGACGGCCGCGCCCCGCCCGTCAGCGCTCGCCGTCTGTGGGAAGCGCCGGGCGCCGGGCGCCCCCGCTGCTGTGCCGCGGGGTGGTCTCAAACCGCGCGCCGTTTTAAATGGCAAGCGCGAAGCGTGGTGCTGGTGGTGGTGGTGGTGGTGGTGGTGGAGGAGGGAGGTGGTGCTGGTGGTCGGTGGTGGTGTTGGTGGAGGAGGGGGTGGGGGAGGGGGGGCACTGAAGAGATGGGTCCCTGGGGGGGGGCACACCACATTCAGGGGGGAGGAGGATATTATGGGCAATAAAGACAGAGGGGAGATTTACAGCGGCATAATGTTTTAGGTATTTGATTTTCTCCGAGTTATCAATAATGTAACTATTCGTTAAGCGCGGGGCCGACAGTGTTTTTTTTTTTTTTTTTTAAAAGATGGGCCCCTTATGTGGATCTTAGGGTTTGTCTTTCTCTGGGAGGCAGAAACACAATTGAATTTGGCCAATCGCGATTGCAGTGAAGAAAAACAAAGCTATTGTTGGGAAGAAATTATCTTTAACTCAGAAAATGTTTTAGCACTAAAAGCCAAAGAATGCCAAGGGAGTCATTCCGCACATGAAAATACGCATTTTTGAAAGATGTAACCACTCAACCTTAATTGATTTTATGGAAATGGGTTTCCCTCATTACTGTACATAACCATATGTCTCTTAGCAACCAACTAGCATTCAGAATAGCTTAAATCTTATAAGCGATCATAAGGGCCGAAATCATCCGAATATATTTCTCATAATTGGTTGATCTGTTTTTTTATTGCCTGAGATTAGAGCATTTCTAGCCAAAACGTTTTTTGCATTGTAGATTTAAGTGTTCACCTGGGCAATCATTAAAGATTGCCCTGTGTGTTGTGTGTGTGTGTGTGTGTGTTTGTGTGTGTGGGTGTGGATATAATATACAGTATGTATGCATATATGTATGTATATATAGATAACCATATGTCTCTAAGCAACCAACAAGGAGGAGAGAGGATAGAGCGGGGAGAGAGAGATAGAGAGAGAGAGAGAGAGAGAGTAAGGGAGAAGTATGCGTGACAAGAAACAGTCTGCTGTGTGTTTTCGTATCCGACAACAACAACAACAAAAAACAACGACAACAATAGCAGCAGCAGCAGCAGCAGCAGCCGGTCCTCCGTGCAGACCCCGCCACAGAGCCTCGCGTGGAGACGGAGAACCCGTTGGTAATGAGAGTGAGTGGGAGGAGAGCAGGGGAACCTGGAGGGATTGCTTTCTAGTCTTAGATGCTGTGCCATCTCTCTCTCTCTCTCTCTCTCTCTCCCTCTCTCTCCTCTCTCTCTCCTCTCTCTCCTCTCTCTCTCTCTCTCTCTCTCTCTCTCTCCTCTCTCTCTCTCTGTCTCTCTCTCTCCCTCCCTCCCTCCCTCCCTCCCTCCCTCCCTCCCTCCCTCCTCTCTCTCTCTCCTCTCTCTCTCTCTCTCCCTGCCCTCTATCTTTCTTGCTCACGTGCAGAGGCGCACACATTGCCCATGCAGACACATACACGCCCGCCCACACACTGCACTGCACACACACACGTGCACAAGCACACAATACACACCGGCAGTGACACACACACACACACACACACACACACACATACACACTCTTACACACTCTTACATACGGCTTGTGTCTATCGTTCCAACATGGCGTGCAGGACCCCCCCTCTTGAGCGAGGATGGGAGTGCTCTCTCACTCCGGCTACAAGCTGTTTCCTCCTCTACTGCATGTTACCAGAGAGAGCCATCATCTCACACGCCTCTCGTATGTCTCTATTATCTCGGTATCTCCCTCTCTGTACGAGGGTCTCTGCATGGCTCTTGTTTCTGCACCCCCCCCCCCCCCCCCCCCCCCCCCCCCCCCCCCCCGCCCCCGGCCCCGCCCCCCATCTCTGTCTCACCTCAATCATCTGTGTCCTCTCACTCTCCTTTCTGTATCTCCTCCCTCATCTCTGTCTCACCCTGTTGTCTGCACCTCTCACACTTGTTTCTGTATCTCCCTCATCTCTCACACCTCTCCTTCTTTCTTATCTCGGTATCTCACCGGTCTGTATCGGGTCTCTACCTCTACCTCTAACTGTCTCTCTGTCTCTGCACCCGTACTCTTGTGTCGCTCACAGCTCATCTCACTCTCTCATCACTGGGCCCCCCCCCACTCCTCTGTATCACGCTCTCGTCTCTGTCTCACTCTTGCGTCTATCTCCTGCTCTCCGCTGTATTAATCTCCCGCATGTATCCCTCTGTATCTTCCTGACATCTAATTTATCTCTCTGCATCTCACGCTCTCATCTCTGCCTCTCACTCGCTCTGATCTCTGTCCCACTCGCTTTGTATCTCACTCTCTCATCTGTGTCTCCCACTCTCTCTGTAGCTCTGTCATCTATCATTTTTCTGTCTCTATAGCTCACTGTCATCTGTGTCTCCCACTCTCTCTGTAGCTCTCTGTCTCTCTCTCTCTCTCTCTGCTCCTCATGTCCTCCTCCTCTGCCTCTTCCCCTCATCTTCTAACTCCATTTCCTCCCTGCTTGTGGACCTGCCGCTTGCAGCCAGACATTCAGAAGTGCTTCTTTCCTGGGGCTTTGGGCCCAGTGTCCTCATGTCCTCGTCTTCTTCTGTGGGGTGTCCTGAGTTGAACTTAAGATGAGTTATGTTTTTCGTCATCTGCTGAGCGTGTTCATACTGGTAGGGGAAAGGACTGCCAACCATGGGAGTCTGAAGTTCTGGGACACTTATTTTGCATGTGAGACTAACCTAACACTAAAAATACCTTAGATGCAGCACAGAGAATGGCAGTCAGCTATAGGTATACACAAATACATATACACAAACATATACTGTACATGCAAACATACATACATACATACATACATACATACATACATACATACATACATACATACATACATACATACACACACACACACACACACATACATACATGCAAACATACTGTATGTTCAAGATCCAGACCTTCCATTGTCAAGTTTTGATTTTTTTTGTGGGGTAGGCCTCGATAAAAAAGGATCTGTATAACATATGACAACATGTGAAACATGTGTAACTGTGTAATCACGACGTGTGTGTGTGTGTGTGTGTGTGTGTGTGTGTGTGTGTGTGTGTGTGTGTGTGTGTGTGCGTTGGCGTTGGCGTTTGTGTGTGAGCACATAAGAGGGCAATGCGTGGAGCTTAGCAGTGGCCCTGGTGAGATCAGTGTTCACAGTCCCAATGGCCTGCAGGGAAAGAAACTCTTTCAGTCTCTGTGTTGTTACTGCGGAGGCGCTCGCCTGACCGCGGCAGCTGAAACTGTCCACTGTTGGTGGACAGGATCCTTCATGATCCTCACCATACATCATCATCCTCTGATACAGACATTCATGCAGTCACACATACATACATACATACACACTGTACATACATACATACATACATACAGTCACACATACATACATACATACATACATACATACATACACACGCTCACAGACATGTTGTAGCCCGATTACTTTGCTATACTAACTAATGCTTTATTATTTAAATGAGTATGTATTGTATATGTATTATTTATGCATAGGGTTAGGACAACCGATGTGTGTGGTTTGCTGCAGTACTGCTGGTGCGTTATTGTCTTTTTCTATCACAATAATCAGGCCTACGGATAGGATACAGAGTGAGTATATGGCTAGTGACGCAAGCCATTTGTTTAGGATTTTGACTCTTCGAGGGGATCATTTGGGCTCAGCGATCAGTGTTGAAATAATGAAGTTAGAAGTCACACTGTTTAATTGAATAATTAAGATGTCACATTCATTGTTGAAACAATGAACACTTTTCCATTACATACATCAATCAAAATTTACCTGAGCTGTTGAAAATGTCATTAGCTCTTCTTTCCAGTGGATAACTCATTAATTTGATAAGTTGACGGAATTCAAATAATAGAGAGTAAGGTCACAAGCCTAATAGAGATCACACAATGTAACTTTGTAAGTATTGACAAAAAGCCCACTGTTCATTTCTTAGGTTAAAAACTAACCAACAAATAAAACAGAGATGATACAAAACACCGCACACATTTATATTTAGCAGACGCTTTTATCCAAGCGACCTACAAAGGGTACATTTGTCATAAGATGGTGAAACATTTAATTGCTGCTAATACGGTAAAAAAGTCACCAGAACAAGTTTCAAGCATTTGAAATTGCTAGGTTAACCATTGCTAGTATACAACATCTCTGGCTAAATGCCAAGTTGCACACAACATTGCATTCATGACAGAAGTAAAAGGCCTTTGCAAAAACGTTCTCCAAGTTGCGTATTCACTCTCAACTGATTGCCTGACATAACCAACATAGAGACACAAAAGAGCTGACCTAACAATCAAGCTACCCATCTGAAAAAAAGTTGGTCTGAATCAGCTATTCTTGATACCTCAAACTGATGTTAACCAACATTACCCCTCGACGTGCAAAAAAATGTAATTATAATCAAACTGCTTGAATTTATATAAACTTCCGCTAAGCACAAAAACAGCTGAATTCCTCATTTCAGCCCCACCAGGCTAGCATTTAGAAGATTGCCGCTAGTTGAATTAGGTCCAATGCCAAGATAAAACATGAAGGCTCGGAACAAGATCAACTCCTCTGCCTCCAACCCCAGAAAAATGTTTTCCATGTTATCCCCTCTCCTCAACACTCCCTCCCCCCCCCCCCTTCCTCATTCACTGAAGATGATTTTACGGACTACTTTACCAAGAAGGGGACGGACATCAACATCTCCCTTACCCCTGCTGCTACCTTCCCTAACCCCACCTCCACAGCTATTCTCCCTCCCCCAGCTCCCGCCTCTGCTAGAGTTAACCGTTTTACCCCTCTCTCCTCCGAAGAGTCCGGAAACTGGTCACATCCAACCATGCGACCACCTGTCCTCTTGACCCCATCCCCTCCTCCCTTCTCCAGGCCATCTCGACCAACATCCTACCGTTCATCAACATCCTCGTTAACTCTTCCCTCACCTCAGGTCTCGTCCCTACACCCTTCAAAACTGCAAAATAATCAGTCAAATCACTCCTCAAGAAGCCTACCCTTGACACTGCTAACATCCTGAACTACAGACCGGTATCTCTGCTATCATTCCTTTCTAAAACCCTGGAACGTTCAGCCTCTAACCAAATGTCCACCTACCTCTCAGAAAACAACTTGCTTGATCCTCATCAGTCTGGCCTCAAGACTGTGCACTCTACAGAGAGGGCCCTCCTGACGGTGACCGAGTCCCTTCGTGCCGCCAAAGCCTCTTTCCTCTTGTCGGTGCTTGTTCTCCTTGACCTGTATGCGGCGTTTGATGCCGTGACCCACCAGACCCTCCTCGCCACCCTCACTGAACTCGGCATTACTGACACTGCGCTAGCGTGGTTCAGTTCTTACCTTGTGGATCGCACTTATCAGGTCACATGGAACTGCTCCCTGTCCAAACCGCGCTCACTAAACACTGGGGTGCCTCAAGGCTTAGTACTAGGACCGCTTCTGTTCTCCCTATATACCAAATCTCTTGGCTCTGTAATCACATCACACGGCTTCTCCTATCACTGCTATGTGGACGACACTCAACTGTTCCTCTCCTTCCCCCCCTCAGACACTCACACTGATTGCAACACACATCTCAGAATGCTTGGCAGACATCAGCTGTTGGACAACTGTGAATCAACTCAAGATCACTCTCGCATACCGGGGAAAGACTGCCCTCACAGGGACCAGCTGGTCTTGGTCAAGGGCATCACAGTATCTGCCTCAAAGACCGCAAGGAACCTGGGCGTAATAGTAAACAACCAACTGTCCTGCACTGCAAACATCACTGCAGTGACCCGCTCCTGTAGATTTGCTCTCTACAACATCCGCAGGATGCGGTCTTTCCTCACAAGGGAGCTCCTGACCCAAGCACTGCTTGGGTCAGGAGCTTTCATCTCCCGCCATGACTACTGCAACTCGCTCTTAGCTGGACTCCCTGCAACCACGATTAAACATTTTTAGCAGATCCAGAATGCTGCAGCACGCCTTGTGTTCAACCGACACAAATTCTCCCACATGACCCCCCTCTTCTAAGAACTCCACTGGCTTCCTGTAGTGGCTCGTATCAAATTCAAGACGATGCTACTGGCCTAACAAAATGGAACTGCCCCTACCTACCTCCAAACATTAGTGAAACACCACGCCCCTGCTCAAGCCACTCCGCTCAACTAACCCAGCTGGTCGACTGGAACCACCATCACTAAAAGGAGGAAAAGGTCGGATGGCGAAATCTTAACTCTTCTCCGTTTTTGCACCGCAGTGGTGGAACAAGCTCCCTGCCAATGTCAGGACTGCAGAGTCACTCCCCATCTTCCGGAAGAGACTCAAGACCCACTTGTTCAGAGAACAAGTGTTGTTCACCTGAACTCTGCATAACCCTATCCTCATGCTCTTATTTGTTGTATATCTTGGCACTTTAATCACTCTTTGTAACGTGGAACTTTAATCGCTCTTTGTAACTTGGCACTTAGTCAGAGATGTTGTATACTAGCAATGGTTCACCTAGCAATTGAAATGCTTGAAACTTGTTCTGGTGACTTTCTTACTGTATTAGCAGCAATGGAATGTTTCACCTTCTTATGACAAATGCACTCTTTGTAAATCGCTTTGGATAAAAAGCTGTCTGCTAATGCCCTAAATGTAAATGTAAGGCTCACACTACGGAAATCATATAGTCGCTCCATTGGGGGAAGGAGCGAGAGCCCAGCCAATCACTTGTAGCCTGCTTAGTTCTATCTCAGAATAAAGGGGTTTATTTGCATGACTGGAGCCGCTTGTTTTCTGAAACCTCCAGAGTTTTAAATCCAGATATCGGAATAATCTGTTACATGGAACAGGCTGTTTATTTCTTCCATTGGCTGTTACTACCTTTATCGCCAAATTCAGTCCCTCCTACACTACGCAGCACTGACAGCACAGTCTGAAGCAATCTTCCCCTCCGTCGTGGTGAATTTAAATTCATAGATGCGGTGGAAAAGACATCGCGGATTTGTAGACAGAAACAGAAAACAAGTGGAATGGGATTCAGAGTCAAGCATTAAAATACAGCTGCACAGATGTGTGGAATGAGAATAAGTTGCCATGCTAATTAGCAAGCTAACCTTTCAACTGTGTATATGAAATGTCAAAGATTAGATTGAGTGTGCATTATCATTACAGCATTAGTAATCATGTATTACACATATGTTTTATTTGCAGTCTTACACAATCCATGTGACTGACCTATTTTGGATAAAAAAACTACTACTAATAATAATAAATAAATAATAAATAGATAAATACATATATATATATATATATATAATGTATCTATACTGTTGAAGTGGTCACATTATGTAAAATACAATATAATATAGAACATAAACAATAATTATGTAAACAATTTCATCATCATCATTATTATTGTAGTAGTAGTAAAAATAAAGTGCACCATCATAAAAATGATGCTGCACTCTCTATTAACTCAGCTTGCTTCAATATGTTGCTTGGATCTCCAATTCTGCTCTGCCATTAACCTGAGGGAGCATCACAAAAACAAGAGGGGAACAGATGCCACATTCATTGGAGATGGCTCTTGACAAGTCATGCGGAGAGGATGACTATGATTGGGGCGACCGGGCCCAGACAGACGGCAGAGTGAATGGGTCTGGACAGGCGTTGAGTGACATTTGTCGTCTCATAATGGCCCCCCAATCCACCAGGTTTATGGTGAACGGCCTCGCTGTCTCATGATTTTGACGTTACGTTGTAAGACGGCCCTTCTGTTTCCTGGCGGTGAGCCGCCCCCTCCCCCCCCCCCCTCAGCCTGGTGTAGACACACCAAGTACTAGGTTGAGCTTCATTACCGAGCTGCTTGCAACAGTTGCTACCGCGGAGGGAGGGAGGGAGGGAGGGAGGGAGGGAGGGAGGGAGGGAGGAGCGACGTGGGATACGAAAGGCAAAGTTATCCCTCATCAATGGCGTCGGACAGGGTGTGCTGAGTTCGACCAGCTCCGCTTTAGAATCGCTGAGAAGGTAGCCAAGGACAGTGGGCTCTGCAGGACAAGACCGTGGTGCACACAGCACGGTCACTCGCATTTGAGGTGTTTCGTTGTAGGTCCAGTCCTGGTGGTTCATTATTTAAGTTGGAATGTCTGTCTGTTCCTCTTAAAACTCGTAGTAACCCTAGAGTAGAGCTGGGTATTTTTTTGTTTAACTGCTTCGATACCACTGCACTGGTTTTGGGTTCCCATTCTGAATCGATAGCCTATGTTAGCAGCTAGCTAGCCTGGAGTTTATGTATGTGACTTGTTTTTTTTAGCACGTTGTTTCAGTTCCGTCGGCAACTGAACATGGGTACCTACCTGTTGGTCCGGCTTTGTCTCTCTGTAGTACTGTCATGTTTCTGTTTCGTCGAGGTTCTGAGGTTCCACACTCTGCTACGCGGCGAAGCCATTGTTGCTCATCATGTGAGCAACAGTCAAACAAAAAATGAATGGCGTTGATTGGTACAAATACAATTTTCTGCCTTTGAAACCCAATGTATTCCTCATGTATCGCATCCTAATGGTGTCATGTGAGTAGTTATTATGGCGCCCTTCTCATATGCACTTAGACTGGCAAAACCAGCAGAATGGCTCTTCCAATCTGTGTAAGTGTCACAACAACATCACAACATCACAGCCACTCCAAGCAAACAATTAAGCAACCCCCCCACCCCCCCCCCCCCAAAAAAAAAAAAACTAAATCTGAACAGCTATGAGTACTTGATGTTCATTGGAATGGAGAGTGTCAGAACAAGATGCAGGTTTCCGACCCTTAGTTGTCCTTTGTTTCAGTCATGTTTTTTTTTTTTCATGGCTCTGGTGTGCTGTTCAGATAACTGTCTAGACCAAACCTCTCAACATGGCTTGTGAAGAAATACCACAATATTCTGAAGCGGTTTGACGAAGAATACAATAATATCAGCCAAGTATAACATGTCTAGGATGACTGAATGGCTGGCTGACTAGTTCATTGTAATGTTGATTTATTGTAGTATAATGAATCAGACCCCATTCAGTACCACTTGATCGCACAATAGCAAATGCTCTGTAACTGGTCTGCTAAAGCAAAATGAAGGATGGCATGGGATTGGGATTTTACACCATCCACCCACCCATCCATCTATCGGCCTATCTATCTCTCTAACCATCCCTCCATCTGTCCCTCCGAAACATGGGACCAAGGCAGAGATAGCTTGGATGGGACGTAGCCACATCACTCACCTCAGTGGACAATTTAAGGTCTCAAAATGACTTGACCTGTTTGTCTTTGGAGGTGGGAGGTCATTTATATACGTTTAAACATCCTGGTCAGAACGCCACTTTTTCATGGTTGGCATAAACCTACAATATAATAGACCTATTTTACAACCAGCTGTGATGTTGATTAGACATTACATTAAA
The DNA here is from genome assembly GCA_036785325.1 of Urophycis tenuis. Taxonomy (NCBI): domain Eukaryota; kingdom Metazoa; phylum Chordata; class Actinopteri; order Gadiformes; family Phycidae; genus Urophycis; species Urophycis tenuis. Next base: position 982,797 of record JAXIVH010000020.1, on the reverse strand, counting down.
TAACTGCTCTGGGGAGTTCTATTCAACATCACACCTGGTGGTAAAACAAGGATAAAGCACAGAGACTGACAGAAGATACTCATATTGGCCCTGGTTTAATTTTCAGCTGTATTGGTTGTGCACTGTTAGCCCTTTTCCACCAAAGTAGCTCTAGTACTTGAACCGCTTCCGTTCAGGATTCTTGTATCCTTGATTCTATCTGGGAACCAACTTATGGTCTCCGAACCAATTTATTTTTGGTCAAAGTGCTGCAAACGGTTCCAAATTAGGTGCGTGAACCATAGTGGAACCCATTCCATGTTGTTGGGAAAGCGCTTTGCGTGAGCAGGGCCGGAAAGTTTCAGCTGCTGCCTGTACAGGATGTCAGACATTTATGTTGTACTTTTTTTTTTACAAGAGTTAGTTACCATACATTGCATGGGTGTCTCTGTTGAATATTAGACACAGCAGAGGAGAAACATTGATCTATTTTGTCATTAACCTTTTTTTTTTTTTTAAGACTGTTAACACATTAAGTGCTTGGGATTCTCAGACAGTTTTGTCGATCAAGACCAGAGTTTTGGCCTCACTTGAGGCTCCAAGGTGATCATATGTTTTCATTCATAACAAGTGGCCCTTATGTAGCCATTTTCTGCTCTGTAACCCAATTGTGAAGCTCAACTGTACTTTCTAAGTAAGGATGGTAGCAAATATTCTACAGTTGCGTACGTGAATGTGTTTTCTTCTGAGTTTCTTCTGCACTCGAAGTCTCAATGCTCAAACCTGCACTTCCTTACATAAAGATCATATGAATGCTCCACACACCAGCAGTACCTAGACCTTGCAGTGTTGTGACACCTTACAACTGGCCTACATTGAATATGACAGGCGCATCGTGTGGGGAAATTCTAATGACAACACTTTAAAGACGAACTGATCTGTGTGGAATTGTAACAGCATATTGGACTCCTGTATCTACCGTCCGTTGGCTTTGTTACATTGCTATGCCTGTGTCGGATACAAAAGAATACCGTCTTTAGACAGTTTGGCATTTTCAGGTTAAAAGACAAAGTCTTTTGTAATCCTTGCAGTTCAGCTTACTGACGACAGAGGAGAAAACTTTTGCCTCGAGGGCCATAATGTGTTTAATGAGTTTGTCGGAATAATGATGGCAGAAATGGGAATGGTTAAAAATTTGAATTGATTTACATGACTGTTACTGACATTGTTTCAATGTCTCATTCATTCTCATTGAATAAGTCAGAATGAACCAAATACAAGACAGCCCACACTTCACTCTCTAACACTGCCCCATTCAAAAATGTTAAATAAATAGGGATTTTATTTTAGTTCCTTATCATAAACACATCACACACAAAAAGAATCCTAAAAAGCCTGAATACTATCAGTAATATGGTCCGTAATAATCACAAATTATACTCAAAACATCACCTTTCATCTTACAGGCGGAAACAAAAATCAATTCCAGTCACTTCCAGCATTGATCCTGGTGGTTGTGAGTTATTTGCCTGTATTGGATTGGAGCTCGATCAATCAAGCCTGTCACACCCCCTGCATTATTTTATTTATTTCTTCTGTCTCTCAGAATGCCTCAGACACGTGTATTTATAGTATTATAGTGTAAAATTAATATATCAAGATCGATAGATATATTATAAGATATAATATATATTAGAAATAGTATTATTTGTAGTATACAGAACAGAATTATGTTAGTTCAGTATATTTAATGTGAAAAAAAGGGACAACAGACATCATAATTCCTTGATTTCCACCACTGAACAGAACCCAGCGTGGTTTAGTATAGTCCAGTATGGTGTGATGAAATCTACTGTAGAATAGAATAGCCTGGTGTTGTAGTGTAAGTATCGCATAGTGTGGAACAATATAGTGTAGTGTAACGTGGTATAGTGTAGTTTGGTATGGTATGGTGTAGTGTATAATATGGTATGGTATGGTACAGTACAGTAATAGTACAGTGTTGTATAGTACACAATACATATACTGTGTTATATCAGGTGGTAGGGAACAATATAATGCCATGTTTCATGGTATAGTGCAGTTTAACATGGTATAGTACAGTATATGTAATTGGATTTATTAAGAGCATTTTACTGTTGACTAAAGAATTCAGAGAACAAAAATATTCTGACACGCTTCCCCTTCCTCCTTGACAAATGGATTCTCTCAGACCTGGGCTGAATGTGTAATTACATTTCTGGGCCATCCTCTGTCACTCCAGCACCATAGACCTTCCAGAGGACACAGAGGTGAAAGCAGCAGCAACAACAACAACAGCAAAAAAGAAAAACCCTCTCTCTCCCTTTTTGCCTTTGATGTGTCAGGCCTGTTGTTAGCAGGCCATTGTGGTGGTGGTGGTGGTGCGCAGTTCTACGCACCTTGTGCATGACCACCTTTATGGATCCGACAGAGCTGGGACACACTGGGTTTACCCAGTCCAACATTGTCAACGGTCTAGCAGCCAAACAGCTCTGGCATGTTAGAGAACACTTTTCATCAATTATGAGGTTTTTTTTCCAACGGCCTGCCTTTTGTTTTGTTTTTTTGCTAATACAGTACTGCATTGAAGCTGATGCTAAATATAGCACGGCAGTGCTACCCTATGAATCCTCCAAGTCTCAGCCAAAATAATTGCAGCCTTGTTTGAGTAGGTGGCGGCGGTGGTGGTGGGGTGTGTGTGGGGGGGTGATGAATCAGGTAAAAGGGGGGGGGGGGGTTGGCAAGCTGCCTTCTGCTGTATCAGAGGCTGACTGGGTGGGGGGGAGGGGGGTCTGCCCTTGATCTTAAATGCACCACCTTTTCTCACCCGTAGCCATGAGATAGATGCCAGGATCTGCTTAATACAGACCATCATTAGCAAACAGAAATGGACTGAGGGGAAGGTGTGGGCTCACCAATGCTTCAGTTTGGTGTTACTGCCTTTTTTTTAATTTTTTTTTTTATAAAGTTTTGTTTTTTGGGTATGAAGTGTGTGAGATGTGTGTATGCGTGCGTGCGTGTGCGATTGCACATGTTTGTGTGTGTGGGTATGTGTGCGTGCATGTGTGTGTGTGTGCATTGCGTGCGCGTGTGGTTTGATGGATTCCTCTTCGGCCCTAAGGCTGGCAAAACGACGACGCTGCAAAGATGATGCGAGAGGTGCCTTTGTGTATTTTGAATCCTAAGAAACAAAGCAGCCACACTTGCGTGAATGCGTGCGCGCGCATGTGTGTACGTGTGTGTGTGTGTGTGTGTGTGTGTGTGTGAGAGAGAGTGTTTGTTTACCTTTGAAACAAACCCGGTGAATGGCTGAAAGAACCTATCAGGAAGTGACCACAAAAGCGCAGACCGCTGCCCTTCAATGATACGTCCGTCAAGTTGAAAGACAGCTCTTATCTCTGGGCGTGGGAGAAGGGAGGAAAATGAACCAAGGGCCCCGTCTCCTTGTCAGCTGATCCATACAAGAGGGCCCCCAAGACTCCCGGTGGTTCATCACTTTCACATCACAGATAACAGCATTGAGAGGGTGGCAGCAGAATGCTCAGGGGAGGGTGCATCTTGTGCAGGGTCAAAGTCTCTATTTGGAGAAGACCCCCCCCCCCCCCCCCCCGACGGCTAACGTGAAATCCTTTTTAGAAAATCTATTTCCGGTACTCGATTGTGAATGTATCAATGAGCGCATGTTCGGCTGTGTGTGTGTGGAAGGGTTTGGATCAGAGCGGATGCAAAGAACGTGTATGGATACGAATACAAAATAGGGGTGTCTGTAGTGGTCATTCAGTAGACCAGGGCTTCACCACCTCTGGGCAGGAGATGGTAACGTATGAGCTTTAGTTGTTTGATGCTGTACTTTAAAAATATTCACAGTTTGAACAGTTCCTGTGAAGGTTCTGTACATGCTAACGGACTAATAATCCATACCCCACAATAAAAGTACCACTTAGTCACTGTGTGCTCTGATGTGCATATGTCTAATGGGATGTTGATATTACAGGCAGATGGGGTTAAAGCAATGTGTGGGGAAGCAGATGCAAGATGCAGCAGGCCAATGAAGGTTGGGAACCACAGCGGCGAGAAAGAACAACAATATGCAGAGCTGCTGATTGAGGGTAGCAGTGCACAAACTACTTTCTCTGGCAAAGCAGCCATCCAGATGTGTGCAGTGCGAGTGAGTTTGCGCAGTTTGCTTCGAACGTCAAAATTTGTGTTCAACTTTCAGCAGGGGTTATAGTCGGGTAAATTGGTTTTTGTCTCTGAATACACAAGAGACAAGAAACTTTTGCGCTCAGAGCATGAGTAAGCATTTTAGATACAGTTAATTGTTTTCAAGACCCAGTCGATAATCTTGACATTACAACAATGTCTAATTACCCAAAAGACTGCAGTACCACTTGAGAGCTGAATTTCCATTGCGCATATCACTTGTAGGCCTATATGTTGCCGACATGAAAAATCTCCACAAAAAAGAATTGTACATAACAAATTTTTACCCGCATGTAACATTTCTTTCGCGTTATTCTCCATCAAAAGAAATCAGCTGTGGATGTTTAATTGGAGAAAAATTCCATGTTGAAAGTTCTTGCATGATAGCCCATTAAGCTAATTAGCTCATAAAGCAATTAGTTTTAGTTAGCTCATAAAATTAGCCTTACAGTGACACAGTTTGCAGCTGTGATTGCTGGAATACATGCTGTAGGTCAAATATAAAGTTTTATTTTGATCGTAAACAACAATAGGGCTGAAGGATTTGATTACCTCTATTGAAATGAGTAAGGCCCGAGACGGCGGGGGAGGGCCACTGACTTGTGGATAATGACAATACATGGAACCACGCTGTTCTGTCGGAGCACGGGCCTTGATTAATTAACCATCCACCATTACAGGAAACCTCTTTCCATCAAAATGTACTCCACATTTAAGTGAGAGCGCACTGGAAAGTGGAACACTGGCACTGTTTCCAATAATAGCAGCCGTCATAATAGTTCTGATGATAACAGGACACATTAAGACTTTACCAACAGCAACATAAGGTCAGGCCATCTGTCCTGTACTGTTACATTTGAGCTTGAACCAATAAAAATATATCTCAGACGATCATATATGTGCATTCTGTATTAATCCAGAGACCCTAAAATGCCATTCAAATGCAATTTATTTAATTTATGCTGATGAAATAAGCTCAAGTGCTTTTGGCAGCACTTCTTTTTATTAGTCATGCACTAAATCTCCACTCATTTCACACCATCTGCCATGGTATAATTTGCCTTTTTTCCTACTTTTTCTTCTTTCTTGGACTGTCACTGCAAACCATTTGTATTGTAAATGTCCCTGGGTATACATTTTGACTCAGAATTTTGCTCTTGAGGCCTTTTAAGGAGAATGTCAACAGCTAAAAGCACAAGAATACATGTTTTTTATTTTTTTTTTTACGAAAACCAGCAAAATATTAAACGGTTCAACTAAAATGAGTCGTAATTGTGTCACATCGGAAACAATGATGGCTGTGGGAATATTCTCCATTGACGCTGAGTTGTGTCTTGTTTTCAAAGACAGCCTTGTTTTTATATTTTCTACATAATATTTTATTTGTCCTATGACAGACATGTGTTCCGTTAGGGACTTTGAAGTGTTGCCAAGGAGGTGACGGTGACAGTGACATTCCTGGTACAGGGTGTATTGCACTTTCCTCCGCCTCGGATGAAGAGGGGATGGTGTGAGAGACGCTAGGGATTGTGGGTAATATTGCAATGTTGTCTGTTTGGATGGAAAATAATTAGTCTTTTCTCTTTCGGCAGTCAAATACAGAAAGTAATCAAAGTCATATGATGTTATCCTTTCAACGAATCGGTCAAAGTTTATGTTCCCAAGGCACATCCATGAAACATTTGTGTCAGGTCATGGAGACTAGGGACACAAGTCGTCCTTGGGGCATTTTGAGTTATTTACAGATTCTGAAAGTGTTTCTAAGCTTTCCAACAATGTGTAACACATGGAAATCTGATAACATTTGGAGAAGTTGTGGCCATTGGAATGTAGGCACATCACAAAAGCTAAAACTGAGAAAAAGCCTCCTAAAGATTTGCAGTTGTCACCTCTCTCTCCTGGCTGGGGAGCACAATGGTGGTCATTTGCATACTTTTAAAGAAACCAATACTGTTATCTAAAACATGGAGAGACTTCTCCGTGATCTCAACTAACAGATTCTGCAAAAAAAAACGAAAATCACTAATTTTGTAAAGAATCACTTCTTTGTTAATTTGCGCGAATGTTGTGTTCGCGACTTGTGTCCTTGGATTCCATGACCCGACACATTTGTTCAAAGGTGTAAACACAATCTACAGCATGGCTTTCAGATTTGCAGTGAAATGTTTGAAGGTGGTTGGGCCAAAAAATACGGTACAGTACGGTAGTAACTCACAGCTGACAATTAGTGCAATTGCACATAGCAAATAAATTAGGCTTATTGTCAATAGGCTGAACTGTATATAAATGGATGGTCAATATGAAGAACATAGTACTGATTCCAGCACCACATGTGAATGTCACTTCCGTGGCATTGACTCCAATGTAGATCAGGGTCACGTTCTGCCAGCCACACACTCATGTGGAGTTAGTGGTAGTTAGCTGGACCCCTTCAACCAAGCTTCAAAACATCCAGGCACTTTGCAGGCCCATTCAGCAAAATCCTTACTTCATTTGATGTGAGGAGCACTCATGACTCGCCAGATGAGTGTGCTAATAATGCTAATTGTGCTAATGGCGGTAACGCACGCGCTAAGCAGGCATCGCCTGCTTTTTGCGCTAGGTCTGATTTAAAAAAGGAAGCATCAGCAAACAGTGGTCCCGTTGTACAAACAGACAGGCGAGTTGAGGTGATTCACGACATCACTTATCCGTGATGCTCAGGTGTATGCTGTGTCTTAATGATATTATAATTACAGGTTGAAGATTAATTTGTTTGCGCGAGGTGAAAAATGTGTGATGGATTGCTTCGGAATTGGTGTTGAGCGGTGTTGAGTGTTTGCTGGGTGCTCCACTTGCTTTTTGTGGTGTGCTGAGAACATATGTTTGGAGTGTTGGAGTACAAGACAACCTGCTTGTAACATGTGGGACGACAGGTAAGGCTTATTAATCCAAAAAAAAAACCCGAAAAAAAAAAAAAAACCCACACCAATTACGATCAAATTTGTCCAATTGCAGTGAATCGCTCAGAGCCAATTAACGGTTGATTAATCGGAGGTCGTTTAATTAGCGTGGTGCTCGTTGTCCCCTGGACACCGTCTCCCTGTCTGGCCCACTTTAAATAGCCGCGCTCCAATTAAAGACGTAGCCTCACAGCGTGTTAGCTCTCCAAGCTGAAAGGCTAACAGTGGCTTCAACTTTGCCAGCACCCTAACCCACCCCCCCCCCCACACACACACACACACACACACACCTCCAACCCCCCCAAATCACCTTGGTTGTGTACACTTTTAAATGAAGTCATTCACGTCTTAATAAAAGCTGCATTCACTGGGGCCGGAGGGGGTGCAGGAGTCAATTGAAGCGTGGAAAGTGCTATCGAAACGCTTAATTGCTTTGCCGTGATTGTTGGTGGAACCAGGGGTTTGGATTTGCTCTGAAGGAAGTGGAATTTAGTCGTTACTCCATTTGTTTCTTAGTTTTTTAACCACCTATTCACGTCTGAATGTGTGATGTGATTTGTTAATGTTGAGCCAGTGGCGGGTTTGGGCATTGTCATAGCAAAATAATTGTCCTTATCAATCAATCTCGAGATTCAAGTCAAGGCTTTATAATTATGTGGCCGCTGTGCAATTAGCATTGACATACTATTTGTAGTACCTGCTAAATCTAGGATCCAATTTGCAACTGATGTTGAGTGATATTGCGTTCACACTTCAATCACGATCAAACTCCTACTTTCTTTGTGTTGAACCCCTTGGTTGCAGTGCTCTGGATCACTGTGGTTACTTTCACTTTCCCTTTCGGCACTGGCACTGCATGCGGCATCCTGTTCTTGATTAATCCTGGTTGAGCCTTGCTCCCCTATTAAAAGTGTTTGAAGTTGAAAGCTGTGAAGACTGGACTACATATGGCAATATTATATCATATCTAAAATATATCGAGACAATTTGGGTGTTATGGTTCTCACATCTCACGTGTTATTCAGCACATATCTTAATTTTTTTGTAGGTTTTGTTCTTATTGTTTAACTTACGCTCTACGTATGCAGTACATAGGTCCATACAGTTTATGTATGCAAAATAAATGCTTTTTCAAGGACAAGGTAACATGTTTTACTGATCGTTAATTGTGAAATTACACTGATTCAGCACTGTGCTAAAGCCAAATGCTTTTTAAACTTTGTTGTGAGACATTTCGCAAGGTCTCCCGTTCTGCCTGGGGTAAACAAAACTCATTAAAAATCCCATTACAACCAAACTTAAAAACCCTTAAAAAATGAAAAGGAAATAATAACTATATATTTTCTTTAACAGGAAACCAATTGGTAAAGGCAAGTGCAACTTGAACATTTGGTTGTATTTTTTGTGTATCCAACCCACCCACCAGACTGTGTTAAGTAATTGGCGAGACAAGACCCATGAAGCGTGCTATTGCTAATAGATGCTAGCGTCTTATATTCGAACAGACAGTTGTTACCTCAGAAGCAACAGTATTTTTTTCTGGTTGGTCCTTGTGTTGTTTTATTCATGGATGTGCGTACACCTGTGTTTTTGTGTGCACGGCTGTGTGTGTGTGTGTGTGTGCATGCACATGGCTGTGTATGTATGTGTGTGTCATGCAACCATGTCTATGTGTGTGTGTGTGTATGTGTGTATTGGTCGAGGTAGTGCACAGTACTAATACTGTGTGTGTGTGTGAGAGAGTGTGTGTCTTTGTGCATGTGGCTGTGTGAATGTGTGTGCATGTATCTGTGTGTATCTGTGTGCAGAGGCTGCACGTGTGTGCATGCAACTGTGTATAGTGTGTAGTGTAAGGCTGCATGCATGTGTGTGTGTGTCTGTGTGTGTGTGTGTGTGTGTTGGGCAGGGAGTGCACTGGTCATGTAATATTCATTTGTTCTGAGAGCCACTCTGCTCCCTTCAAGCCATTGTGTGCTCGTTCTAACGCGCTGACAAATGGCATAAAAAGGTTTTCCTCAAAGTATCCACTGCATATATGCTTCCATTATTACCGTGTAATATCAATTTGTGCCCCTATTGACAAGTCACTGTCCATCAATGGGCCTCCCCCCCCGGGGCAAACTTGCAGCCTTAATGGGACTTTTACTTAATTTCAACAGCATTGGGAACGGCCATTTGCATAATCACTGTTATACACAATTAGGTTAACTGTACATAAGGCGTGAATGAATAATTGAATGTACCATGTTTTATTGATGCGTTATGTTCCTGTATGGCGGGCGCATGATGAACCGCACTAATTATGTGTACACCACTCAGCAGCCCGTTTCTACCTTGTCTTCAGATACGCCGTGGCTTAAACAGAATGTTAAAAAAAATATACTGAGATATTACATATTTAATGTAGGCTCAAGTTTTTTGGGGGGGGTTTGTCGGGATCCAAACATGTATGGAACTGACTGCTATTTTGCTATGGCTACGGCTGATTTATGTTGCGTTATTTCATGATTGCGTAATCTTTCGGAATTCGCAAGTCTACGATATTTTTCTGTGTAACAATGTGGGTAAATGCATTATAATACATTATTATTCCTCCTTTGGGGTCCCTGGTTGTGAGTTTAGCATGAGATTACAACGAGAGGTATGAATCTAAGTATTACAGTATTATTACTATAATGCAGTAGTTTGCTGACACCTCATGGATAAAGCATTTCTTTATTTATTTAAATGTAGCCCTATTTGAATAATGAATCCTTCATTCTGCCTTCGCTGAGAATTTCTAATCACCCACGTACTGCACACTCACACTCAGGGACAAACACACACTGAGGGACAAACACACACCCACAGGGACAAGCACTTACACACAGTCTCTCTCTCACACACACACACACACACACACACACACACACACACACTGAGGGACAAAAACACCCACATAATACACACACACACACAGGGACAAACACACAGGTAGAAACATGAACCCACACACATATACCCATGCACAGACACACACACACACACGTGCATAGCTACACACACAAACATGCACACGTGTCCTCAGCCACATGCTCACACACATAATCTGGCAGCTCCAGCGTGAAGATATCTGTAGATGGAGTTAAACGTTTACTGTAGATTCAACATCCTGCCGTGCTCAGGTCTAAAAACTAAAAACTGACTTTTGAAGTTTGAAGTTGTATCTCAGACACACACACTCTCTCTCTCGCTCTCTCTCTCTCTCTCTCTCTCTCTCTCTCTCTCTCTCTCTCACACACACTCTCTCTCACTCACACGGTAGACTCCATTCCCCTGGCAGTCGACTGTGGACGGTAAGCCCACCATCTCCGCTGAGTCTCCGGGGGCGCGCTGCGTCCTGCTGGGTGCTTGTGGTGGTGGTGCGAGCGTGTGATGGCTCGGCCTGTCAGGTGGCTGCCAGGGGAGGTGGGGGGGGGGGGAGGGAACTAATCCGCTTGAAAGTAGAAATGTTGTGGGGGGGGGGGGTTTGCTCCTCCAGTAGCGCGGGGCTGGTGGGGTGGCGGGGCCCTGGACGCAAGGGAAGGCTGGCAGGGGGGGGGGGGGGGGGGGGGGGGGGGGGGGGGGGGGGGGGGGGGGGGGGGGGTGGGGGGGGGGGGGGGGCGGGGGATGTAAGGTGCACCTTACACCCCCACCCCCCCCCCCCCCCCCCCCCCCCCCCCGGGGCAGCCTCTGTCCGTCCATGTGCACCAGAGGTGATAGAGCTGGGTCTTGGCCCAGACACCGGGGACGGGAAAAAGGGGGGGGGGGGGGAAAAAGGAGTGTCTGGAGCCGTGGAGGCCGCACGGCTCAGAGAGGCGACTCTGAGACAATTAGTGGAACGGTGCTGCTGTTACCTCGGAGGGGACGGCCCTCTGTTCAGCTGCACCGCATTCAGGGATGTGTTTGTGTTGGTTTTCCGGCCACTCTTCATTAGGGTTTGTTACCCTTGAAATGCCCGCTTCTGTTTGCTTCCCCCCGGTGGTGTCCTTCGACATCCCCAGCCCATCGGCGTGCTTATTTCAGTGGTGTCTAAGAGCCAGGGTGGGTAATTGCCTCAAGTTTAAAAATACAAACTAAAGATGTGTCTTCCACACAACAACCTTTTGCCGTCTAGTCGTTTCATCGGATGCTTTTATCCCAAACGCTACCCACCGAATCCGGTTCCGGGTCATTGCGGAGCTGTTTGCGGTGTTTGGCATCTTGCCCAATGTCCACAGCCTACAGGATACGCCGTGCACAGTGTAGTTATGTAATAACATGGCACACACTGGAGTTTGAACCCAGTGCCTTTCAGCTGGGGGCCAGAACACCCTAACTACACTCTCCAGAGCCCCTAGAGCCCCTTCAATTGTCGGTCTGAGGAAGAAGGTGTGTGTGTGTGTGTGTGTGTGTGAAGACCTTGGTGTGTTCAGCGTTGTGTATTCAGTGCTTCCTAACCATTGTCCTGCTTTGAGCTTCCCTTGTTATTATTTCACGACAAATCTCCGCCCCGGCGCCGCTCTGCCTTCTCAGCACAAAACGAGCGCCTTTTCTCTCCGCGGCACCGGTACCGCGGAGCCAGGGCTTTTCCCAGCGGCGCCGTCAGTGTGACAGAGTGGCAGGAATAATTTCCGCGCGCCGGCACTGACGGCCTTCAAGTTAGGGAAACAACGGTTCAATTCCCGCGTCGCCCAGCGCTGTTTTTTTTTTTTCTTACCCCCCCCCCCCGCTCTTTAAATAGCCTGCAGCAGCTCAGACAGGCACGCGCCGGAGCCTTCATTAAAACCCATCGCGTGCTTCGGAAGAGGAGCGTAACGCGTCACGTGTGTCATGGTGGCGCGCCCCCACAAGGTGTGATGGCGGGCTTGCCGCTGAGCGCTCACCGTTCCCGGCGGTGAGCTTTTAAACGCCCCCCCCCCCCCCCCCCCCGACGCGATGCCACCGCGCCGCGGCTCGGAGCGAGATGGGGGTCACTGGCGTTCGTGTCGCAAGACGTTTACCGCTACCTCTGCTGGTACCTTGTTACCTTGCCACCAACGTTGTGTGCGTCTCATCCTAGTTAACAATAAGCCCGAACCTTCAGCTCCCCCAATAATCTGAACCTGAACCCAAACAAAACCCAAGAGCCATTGCTTTCTAGAGGTAAATTAGCCTCCCCAAGTTCACGTCCACAAGAAGTGTGGTGGAGAGTGATTAAACATCCAGCTTACATATCAATCTATGATTATGTGTTCGGTAAAATATCAAGACCTCACCTTCATATTCATATCTATTTAAAGAGATGTCCATTATGTCTAGAAGTAAAGGCACGAATACTGTCTGGATCCTTGAATGTCTCAAAAGCTTGAAGCAAGATCACGCATTTCTTTGGCATTTCCAAATGCTGTGTTCTGCCACTCACAATGTGCTGCAATGCACGGTTCTACAGGAGAAATCCCGGGTCCAGGGCTGAATGGCTTATTCAATTTGATGGTCTCAATACCACTGTGGTATGGAGTGACAATGGATGTACCCTTGGGTTTCCGGTGAATATATGTAATGCGCTTGGGATGTGCGGTGTCTTGAATGGTTATCAATGGCGCGGTGCATCACAGAGACTAACACGGCGTGTATGGGAGCGCGTCCGGGTGACATCGCGTGGTTATCTTTGACGTGTCGAATCCACACATGCATACCTGAAAACAAAACCATGACTGTAATGTGTCAGCTGTGTTTAAGGACCAAAACCAGCAACCTTACTTGTGTATGATCCCTTATACTTAGCCATGGTCATCATCACCGGAGACAAAAACGTCCAACGGAACACTATAAGGCACCATGATTTTCTCCTGTGTTTTTCCTCCCACTCGGCTCCTCTTCCCCGAGGCTAACTGTTCGTCCGCCGTTTGCTTCTGATTACAGGTAGGCGTTCCGCCAGATAGCGCGAGAAGGGGGAATGCCGGGAGGGCATGTGGCTTGAAGCGAGAAGGTCCCCACCTCTCCACTCCAGCCTCTTCACAGTCGGCCGCTCTGTCCTTGTTGGCGATCAGTGGGACAGCACTTTCTGCTAGTGAGTAACACCTGAGCCGGATGCCGCCGGCCTCATCAGCACTGTGTGATCTGCTGCTCTTCCGCACTCAAGCTACAGCCATTCACTGCAGGAAGGCGCCCTTATTTTGGAAGGGAGTCTGTGGGCTGAAGCCTATGAATATCCAGATTTGGTGGAAGACACGTTTATGCAGCCTTACAATACCGTGAGTGCATATATTCTTCGGATGGGAATCGAACCGCCTAACCCTGACAGGGATAATGCCATGCTCTGCTGCTTTATCTACCTTTTAACAGGGGTGGATTTTGGGGAAAATCACAGTTTCACCGAGAGAGTTGGCATTTAAATGTCTTCCAGTGCATGGGAAGGCAAAGTATTTCTTTTTTTTTTTGTTGTTGTTACTGTGCGGGGGGAAATGTGTTGATTGCCAGAGAGATGTGAACTGGGAGACAACCCTGTCGTCTCTCAAGGTAGCGAGAGTTGGTTCTGCTGCTGGTTAAAAACACCCTGTAAATGAACACAGTTAACAGCCCCTGTCGAGTTCTCTGAGCGCCAAAATGCCACTGCAGCTATTCGTACTGTTTTTAGCACCGTGAGTGGTTTCGCACAAGAATTTCGGTCTCCCTTTTTCGAACGCTGATCTGAAAAGTACGCGATGATTCCATGCATATCATCTCCCTATTATGCTACCATCAAAATAAGAGCTCTTGTGTCCTTCGAAAATGCAAAACATCGGCTCTACCTGCGTGTAAGAGCAGAGCGTCTACTCTGATGTGCTCTGCTGTGCCCTTGTTAGCTTTATCTGTGAGCACAATGAATACATATTATTTAGATATATGTAGTGGCATATGTGCATATATGGTACCTTCAATCATTTACTTTAGCCTAACTACAGCTTTGCCGCCACCACAAAGGGAACAGCACTCTGCTCTTTTGTGATATCAGGGAGTACTAAAACTCTGGTCTGCAACACACTCTCAAACTAAATATCTCGGAAAAGTTGGACCGTTGACGTCATTCGTGCGGGGATTGCGAGGCCCAACGGTCCGTTTCTGAAGAATTACAGCCATGGGCCAACGTCTGTGCAGAACCAGAGTTGATGTTGCCAGGCCACAGACTTGATCACAACACGCGTATGAAGAAGTACAGATATGAAGACGAAGATGGCTGAGTGTGATCACTCACCATTCCGCTGAGAGATCACAGACAGCTGCCACACAGCCCTGCGATTACTTTTTTCGAAAAAAAGTAATCAAATTCTTTCTCCAATAAAAACATTGAACGTGACGCAGGTCCACGCCTTGGTCTCGCCAGCTTCATCCACGCCGAGCATCTATACGGCGTGGATGCACGTCTTCTTCCGTGTCCTCCAAGCTCCTGGAGATGAATTTCCCCCCACAGGGTTTAAAGTTCCCCTTATTGCAGTGCAGATTCCCTAACAGGCCATTGTTTCACCGCGGCCCCTCCAGCGTCTTATCAAGTCCATTAGCTCGCCGTTCGCAAACCTGGTTTCCATTGATCCCTCGTGCCACGCCATGCGGGGCCGCGGTGCTCCCTCCAGACGGGAGAGGACGTATCGGTGTCCTCGTTAGGGAGATAACTCGCCGGCAAGAGGAGGGACTCCGGTGGACCGTGGCGCTACCGGGTGCGCGGCCACCACCAGCCCGCTAAAAGGCAACGCCACTTTGAGAGAAGAGGGGGAGAGAGAGACTAAGAGAGAGAGTGAGGAAGAGATAGACAGAGAGAGAGAGTGAGGGAGAGATAGGCAGAGAGAGAGAGTGAGGGAGAGATAGACAGAGAGAGAGTGAGGGAGAGATAGGCAGAGAGAGAGTGAGGGAGAGATAGACAGAGAGAGAGAGAGAGAGACATAGGGACAAGGAGAGGGAGGAACAGATACTGAGAGAGATACTGAGAGTGAGGGGGAGAGAGAGTTGGATAGAGAGCCAAGAATAGGGAGGGAAAGAGTGACAGTGAGAGGGAGATAAAGAGAGAGGGACAGGGAGGGAGAGAGATCGAGACGGATAGAACGAGACAGACAGACAGACAAAGATAGGGAGGGACAGAGAGAGAGAGACAGATAGACAGACAGACAGACAGAGCGAGGGAGGAGTGGCGGCAGGAGGGGGCTCCCTGCCATCGCTCCTCTGTCAATTGCCTCCGTGTCAATTGCCTCAAAACGGCCAATTTCCCGTCCAGGATGTGTGTTTTACCATTTTTATCATCCTCCGTCGCCGTCGTCATCCGGCTGCCGCGCGCCACCATCAGTCACCGCCGGCGCGTTGAACGGAAGCCAATGTGCAGTAAAAGTGACAGAGGGCCTCCCGCATGGCCGGGGACGCGCGGGAGACGCGGGCGGGCGGCGCCGAGCCTCTCCCTCTGGGCCCTGTCAGCGGCGCGACCGTGAGGCGGCGCCGGGAGGAAAATAGCTCATCGCTCGTCCTGTTGAATTTATCCTCCGTTGCCGTGGCCTCGGTCTGCGAGGCCTCGGTTTGCGCCGCCCCGGTCTGCGAGGCCCCCGGTCGCTGTGGCCTCGGTCTCTGTGGCCTCGGTCTGCGAGGCCCCGATCTGAGTGGCCTCGGTCTCTGTGGCCTCGGTCTGCAAGGCCTCGGTTTGCGCAACCCCGGTCTCTGTGGCCTCTGTCTGCAAGGCCCCGATCTGCGTGGCCTCGGTCTCTGTGGCCCTGGTCTCTGTGGCCTCGGTCTGCGAGGCCCTGGTCTGCATGGCCTGGGTCTGCGTGGCCCCGGACAGCGTGGCCTGGGTCTGTGTGGCCTGGGTCTGTGTGGCCCCAGACTGGGTGGCCCAGGTCTGCGGAGGACAAAACCAACCGCAATATATCTATAGGAGCCCGTGTTGTGTCAAACACAAAGCGCTCAGGGCATCGCAGTGTAAAATAGAAAAATCCAATAGGATGGTGGGTGTGCCGCTTTGCATGCTGGGAAAATGTATAGGGTTTTAGTGTTTAAGGAAATGACCGTTAGACCCTCTGAAATGCATGGTGATCATCTTGGCCAACAACGCTGCACCCAAAAGGTACACACACAAACACACACACGTATGTGTGTATTGTGTGTGTGTGTGCGTGTGTGTGTACGTATGCGTGTGTGTGCGTGTGTGTGTGTGTGTGTGCTTGTGTGTGCGTGCGTGTGCGTGTGTGCGTGTGTGTGTGTGTGTGTGTCAAAAAAAGACAAAAATCCACTGACCTCTTTGAAGAATCTCCACAACAGACCTTTGAAATAACCAAAATGGCGCGTATAAAAGCTCACCTTGACGTGTGCTCGTGAAACACACAAATGCCAGACCCTCACAAATGCCCCCGCGCAACACAACGAGTCACTGAGCGTTTAAGATTCCCCCCCCGCTCGGAACCATCCGGAGCCGAGCGCTCCGTCCGTCGTGCCGCCGTGGATTAATCTCAGCCTCATTCCGTCCCATTGTTCTCAGAGGAAGTGTTGTTGCTCTGCCGGTGGCATCAAGGTACCCCAGTGCTGAAAAACACGTTGGGCTCAACCGTGTCTCATGGGGATTCGATTAGCCGGGCAAAGTGCTGAACGAGAGAGAGAGAGAGAGAGAGAGAGAGAGAGAGAGAGAGAGAGAGAGAGAGAGTGTGGGAGAGAGGGGAGACAGGCGTAGTCTAAATTGCACGGTATCAAGATTCACTGCGGTAATTGTTAAGAAAGGAGCAAATGGCAAAGTGCACGCCTGGCGGCCTGCGACGGGTCCTGGGGAGACTTGAAAGTCTTTCGGAGGATCTGCCGCGCCAGGCTATTTCAGGTTCAAGAGAGAAATCAAGAGAGACAGCATCGCTTCACCGCGGCTCTTGTGAAATAATTGCCGTCTGCCGACGCAAACTCGGGGGTGGGAGTCGGACCATTGATGTCACCGGGTGTGGGAGAATTCGCCTTCTCCCTCCCGCCACTCCCTCGCTCGGGTGACTGAAGACGGCCGAGGTCCAACCCCTCAGTGTCTGTCTTCTGCGGGGCGAACAGTGGTTGAGCGTTTCACCCCGACCCTCAAAACGCTTTCATGACAAAGTAGCAACGCGCGAAGGGGACCCCCTTTCACCGGTACCGTGGCAGAGCGCCGGCCGCGTCCTCTCAGGCCGAAGAGCGCAGCACATTGTGCCGTGACAGCCCAGGTCCTTGGCCTGCTTTGCCAGCCCATGCTTGCACGGATCTAGTGTGTGTGTGTGTGGGGGGGGGGGGTGATGGAAACAGCTGTGGGGCGATGGTTGAACACACATACTGTACATATGATGCCATGTACGAGCCTCCCAACAGATCACACGAATCAGCTCACGATGAGTTGGAGTTGGAATGCTTGTGAATTCCGAGATGTAGACACTATAGTCGCTGCTTCTGAAGAAAGCGATGTCTATCTCCCATCCGCAGTATGTCAAAATGTAAACGTGTGTGACCTCGCTATCGAGTCCCAGGCAGTGCTCTTGATAGTATTCCGTATTCAGTCTTCGTCGTACGCTTTTGTCCAAAAGGCAGTCACAGTGAATGCAGATACATGCCATTAATGGGCAGGGAGGTCGGGCATGGAACCCAGTGCCTCTCAGCCATAGGCCACGCCCACGCTGTAGCACAGTCCCACAACCTTGAGGTTAGAGCAGTGCAGTATGGACCCAAAGTTTGTCTCGAACACAGTGAGAGAGTTTACCAGATGACTTTGAGTCCTGTGACCCACTTACGGTCCAATGAGGAATATAGTAGACAGAGTAGTAGGTAGAATCCACCCCTCCCATATGCTCTCTCTCTCTCTCGCTCGCTCTCTCTCTCTCTCTCTCTCTCTCTCTCTCTCTCTCTCTCTCTCTCTCTCTCTCTTTCTCTCTCTTTGTCTCTGTCAATAGCTATAGATTGCAGTTCAAAATAAAGAAATGAAAACCGGGGTCATAAAAAGACGAAGATCTCTCGAAGCGAAATGTGTGTTTGAGAAAGATTTCCTTTAATCCCCAGCTTCATGGCACAACAACACGAAGCCAAGGTCAGATTGGGGATGGGATTTATAGATGAGTGTTTAGTGGTGAGAGTGCCCCCCCCCCCCCCCCGCACATACTTGGAGACACAGAGGGGGGTCCTCTCTCTCTTTCTGTCTCTTTCCCCCTCTTTCTGGGGCTGCTGTCTCTCTCTCTCTGTCTATGTCCTTCGTCTGTCTCTCTTGCCTGTCTTTCTGTCTGTCAGCTTCTCTCTCTCTCTCTCTCTCTCTCTCTCTCTCTCTCTCTCCCCCCATGTGCGAGTGAGTAGTGCTGGGAGATTGTGTCTCGTGTTTGTTTTTTCAAAATGGTTCTTCCTCTGTCTTTATATGTTGCTTGGTGACTGAGTGTTGTGGTTTCCCTGTGTTCCTGTGTAAATAACGTTGAGTGTGTGTTTGCCATGTGTTTAGAGCTGCTGTGTTGGTAAGCAAACCCCATGGCGCTGGCTAGCTTCAACGGGTTATAGGTATGGGGTTTACCAAGCTAACAAGGATACATTCAGACTCCACTCCTCCTAGCTGGGGCAGACACTTCCTAGTGGCCAACTCCAGTAATGACACCCTGTGATCAATTCTGAGCATTTACACTGGTCGCAGCCCTCATGTGCTTGACTGTTATGATAGGTATAACAGTATTATAGTGTATACTTCTTTTTACAATTCTAGATTTGTATTTAGGAAGATGCGCTCTTTATCTGTCTGAGGCTAATATATATACTGTATATATATATATATATATATATATATATATATATATATATATATATATATATATATATATATATATATATATATAAAATACACAGAGGCCTGGCTGACCAGAAAATTAACATTATTAACATGTCTCATTTTATTGTATTGAGAAAATACATAAGTGCAATTACTTCAAACATACATGCATTCATATAAATCTGTTTGCCTATATATGATGCCTGTATATGATTGTAATGCTTGTGATTTGAATGTTATTTGTTTATTTTGCAACCAGACAGATCTCCAAACCAGTGACGTGTCTTTGTTTAAAGTCAGTAAAATGGCTCTGCTGAATCAGTGCTTGTGTTGAGTCAGGTTAGGTTCATCATCATGTGTTGGCGAGGGACTTGGACTCATTTGTAAGACTACGTCCCATCAGATTCCAGCACCACCATCACCACCTTGCACCACCATGGACCATTTCTCTGGCAACTGTTAGCATGATCTCTGGCCTGCTGTGTTGCTTTGTATTTCATTATTTATTTGGTGTTCGGTTTTTGCCTAGTGATTGTAGAGCGGCAGTGTGTGAAGGTCATCACATCTTAGATCTCTCTCTCTCTACTCACCACGGCTACCAGAGATTACTACAGCGGTGGGGGATGGGGGGAGGGGGGGGGGGGGGGGTGGTCGGCCTGAGGTCAAACATAATGTTTCCACGGTTTAACCTGTGAAAAACATACGATGCGTTTATCACTCCATGTCCCGCAGGATGTGATGACTACAGTGGACACCAGACAGTCTGGCCAGACAGTCTGGATTATAATACGTCGGTAATCTCTCGTCCATCAAATTTGAGCATGTCTGGTATTAATCCCGCGGTGACTGTCTTCATCGGTGCGCTTTTGGTCTACGTCGCAGACGCTTGGGATCTGATGCCATGGCTCCAGCCCATGTTTTCATGATCCGTTCCTTTGTTATTTGTATCATCATGTCATAACGTGCGTCATTCGGAACAGACTCTCAGTGTCTGCGTAACAATTTCATAACCAGATCTTTCGCTTTCAAATTAGGGCCGTCTTGTATTTCATGTGTAATGATGTCCAAGGAGTTATGTAACGTCTACTTTTGTGTTCCTGCCTCGTGCAAAGTAACTACGAAAAAACTAGTGGCACAGTGTGTGTTTAAGCCCACACACGTTGTCCTACCCTCTCAAGGTAATGGAAATGCATGAGGAATCGACCAAGGGGTCAAATTCTATTTCACCGTTTGCTGTTGTTTTGAAATCTTCAACATATATTTCATTTGTCCCTTTCTGCTTTGGAACAAATGCTTTAAATCAATGATGTGATTCTGGCGCCATGTACAGGAGTGATGTACACGTCCATACGTGGCGTTGGAGTGATGTACACTTCTGTGCACTGTACCTATGTCATTTTTCATCTTCTGTCTTCTCAAGGGATTATGTAAGGGGTGGCTCTAAAGTGTTCAGAAGATGAACAATACCACATCATCCATGCATTAGCGTATATGAGTTTTTATGTTTACATTTCGTGCGTGAATTAAAATGTCCTCCTTTGTTAAATATCAAACCTCTTATCGTGAGTTACCTCAGGATAAGAACAAACAGGTTATTCCCAATGCTCTCTAGCTCTCTCACACATGCAGGCACGCATTCACACACACACACATCATATGTAGGTAAATTGTATGATATTGGCAGATGCTAATATTTCATCCAAGGTCTGCTTTTCTTTGCTGTTGTAGCAGAAACCGGGTTCCTTTCAATCGACAGTGTGTGTTTAGTGTTCTGTAATACCGGGGACAATGGACACCATTGCATTGTAACACAAGGTCAAGACTAAAGGTATAGAAAATGAGGAAAAAAAAATGAAATTGCTTTCTTATCCCCCAGTGATGGAAGACTAAATGGGAAAGCGTTATGGGGTAACACGACAAAAATGCAGCTGATGTCATTTAGATTTTTCACATTTTTATTGACCGTCCTATTTTTGATAGATATAATAAATGGGACGGAACCGAAGCTGAATAAGGAATGATTGAAAATTGTCTTGTCACTCATTTCTTTTTTGCTCTCTCTCTCTCTCTCTCTCTCTCTCTCTCTCTCTCTGGGGAATAAAAAGGATTATCAGGAAAAAAAAAAATTGTAAATTCCAAAAAAAAAAAAAAAGAATACAACAAAGGTCTTGTCAAGCAAAACGTCCATTTAGCTACCGTGACCTCCAGTGTGTGTTCGCTAAACCCTCAAAATGGCTCACCAAGCGGCGCGCTCTGCCTCTGAATAACGTGAAGCGTCGCTGAACGAACCGCATGGAAAGCACAGTAGGAAGAAGAACACTGGGCAGGCCTTGGCCCCAATTGGGCCCGAACGGACCTCCTGTTTTGGTCCTGTTTTGGCACCGGCGAGTGAGGCGCGCAAAGAAAGTCCATCCGGTAACGGGGAACGCGAGGATCCGCTGAACCTGCCTCAAGCGCTCGACCCTCGGGAACCGCGGGGAGAGGGCGGCTGGAGCTTTCTGTAGCCTCGGCGCCGATGAATAGGAGAACCGGGCCAGAGGCCGACGGAGGAAAACCTTCTCCAACGTCAGCCGTGTCTTCATCT
Source organism: Urophycis tenuis (assembly GCA_036785325.1). Lineage (NCBI taxonomy): Eukaryota > Metazoa > Chordata > Actinopteri > Gadiformes > Phycidae > Urophycis > Urophycis tenuis. The sequence continues at coordinate 961,337 of JAXIVH010000020.1, read as the reverse complement.
CAGAGCGCCGCCGTTTGCCGCTTTGTTCGGAGTCTCTGCGCGCGGCTGTGTCGTTAAACAACTTAAACAAAGTGACAACGGCGGAAGTAAGATGAAGAATCACAAAAACTTTCCTCCGCCACAAAAAAACGCGCAGCCACAAGCTGTGAGGAAAAAAAAAAATCACCTGCGATGTGAGCAAATAACAACAAATGAAGTGCGTGCGGCATTCAAGAAAATAGCATTGACTGCGGAAGAGTGATTCACCGTTCCTCTGCTGGGAACCCATTTTTAGGTGTTTTTTTGTGTGTGGAACTCGAAGAATGGTTTCTCAGTACCGAGCTGTTCAATGGGGGAGTGGACGTGGGGCGTGGGGGGGTCTTCACAAGGTGCAAATCTGCTGTAATGATGTGGAAAGCGTTGTGCGACGGAATATCGAGGGACAATGAATCATTTGCAAAGTGTGCCATCAGCGTGATCCCGGGCCTAATCGCTTCTAATCTCTTTTGTACCCATGATGCCTTGCGGTCCCGAACACCGTCGAGGTAACAAGGTGAAACCAATGTTAGGATAAATGAAAAAAAAAAAAAAAAAAAAGGAGAAGCCATCTCGGGAACGGAGGTGCAGCCACCACGGGCGGGCCTGGATGGGCCTAGGCCTGCCCCGCCTACTTATCGGTCTTGCCCGTCCAATCAGAGGGCTTTCCTTCATTTGCGTTCACCAAACGTACGTTCGATCAAATTGGCTTTTCCCAACCGTTTTTTTCTTCCCGCCAATTTGAACATTTCTGGTTACGCCACTGCTCGGGCATCACATCAGGCCATGGAGGTGGGGGTAGGCGGGGGGTGCGTCCGGAAGGGGGTCCGTCACACTTAATGGCCCTTGGGCGGCCGCAAAACCGTTTGTTGCAACCTTTTTTTTTTTTTTTTTCAGAATGCTCAATGTGAGAGCATCAATGGGAACCCAGCAGAGAGGACTCTGAGGGTCATGTCAAGGTCCTGGCCGGGGCCGCCGTGTTGATGAAAAGGTGAATAACTGTGAGAAATTAATTCAGCCACAAAGCCCTCTGCTTGCGCTGTAGGTAAAGAGGAGAGCAATTCAAATGGAAAAGCAGTCCAGTGTGCCCGCAATCTCTTAAAAACTTGAGTAGGTGCAGAGTGTCAAGTGTGGGTTTTCGCTCTCTCTAGCAAACAATTGTCGAGCGCAACGCGGACGAAGATTCGACGCCAATGATACCCTCTCTGAAGCCCTGTAAAGCCCACGTTCTCATTCATTCACACAAAACTGTTTATCTCCCAAACCTTGTTTTTGCAATTCAAATTCATTCTACTCGTGAAGAGCAGTAATTATACCAGTGGTGATTTTCTAATACTTTTTTTTTTTTTTTGACGTGATTCAATTACCGCTGCACATTTTTTTGGCGCAGTGCCCGACATGTTTGTTTTCGTCCAATAACAAGCCACTTGAGCGACGACGGAAAAACGTCGGGAAAGCGAAATGTTTCACTTTCGTCCGCGCTGTGGATTGGGAGACTGTAGCCTGTGCTTGCAGCTGGAGTGTGACGTGACAAGTGTAGGATGGACCGCTCCTGATCTATTATTACCTCCAGAGGTAGAGATGCAAGGCTGCATTTTATGTCTGTATTTGGCGTCCTCCCTGATTGTCAACTCATATGCGTGCATCAATGGTCCCAAACTTCACTGCAGCGATCTCTTAAAATACGATTGATTAAAGCCGTGATTTCACATATTTTGTCTTGGCTGTTGCTGGTCGACGACATCTGGGGGTGTTGTGAGTGCCTCCTCCTCACCCTTATTAGACTAATATCAAAGAGTGATGGCAGGTGGGCTCAAATGTGGCTGAACTGGGCAAGTCACTTCTATTTGCCTCATATTGGTTCAGGCTAATCGTCTCGAAGGAGTCAGGGATCTGTAAGTAAAGGAAGCCTAATTGGCAAACACAATCTCGGCCAGCGGTAGTAAACTGTTAAGAGGGGACCGGAAAAGTTTAGAATCAACGGCGTGTAGACTCGCCACTGTAGAAATGCAATTATTGAAATTGCTTAGCCAACTCCACTCGCGCAAATGAATTTACCTCTGTAACGAAAACAGGAAACGAGGCGTAACTCCGACCCTGACAGTTTGGGGTTTCTGGCCCAGTTTGGTGGCTCACCCCCCCACCTCCCACCCCCCACCCACCCCCCGCAGGGATGTTCTGCTATAACACAGTAGCACTGCTGGATCCCAGATTACTATTGCTGTAACAAGTAACTGTAGTAATTTCGATTTCCGTTCTGACATCTGCCACACAAAGCTGAAACGTGCGACATCACACAGGGCCTCTGTGTGTAAACAGCTTGCCCTATGAGTCCCTTAGAAGCCCTTCAAATTCATCCGCTTCCCTGGGGTGTTGGCTTGTCTCCAACTGTGAGTGGCAAGTGTTTATTGGCTGTGGTATCAGTGGGACACTAATGGGGGTCTGGGCCGACTGCAGTTCAGAGCTGCCATTGTATGTCGCAGGCGGTGCCCTGGTCTCTGCGTTTAAAGCCCATCACCACTTCTTGTGCCTGTGAAACTCTTTGTTTTCTAAATTGTGATGACCCTTTGAGGCTTAGGATATTTTCTACTTTCTGGGTTGTTGTTTTTTGGGGGGGGGCGGGTGGGGGGGTGGGGGGGAGTATGAGCTTGCTATCGCCACTCGCCAACCAAGCTTTTTGGCAGCGCGAGCGTTCTCTTAGTTTGCATAATTTCTGTAATGTTCTTTGTCCTCATTTGACAGCCAATAAAGGTTATTTTGAGTCGTGTAGCAGACATGTTTCGAGGAATTAATAGACGGCGTACAGACACCCTAGCCACTACTACATGTTGAGTTTATCATATAGATATTATATATTAGATAATTAGATATTAGATTAGATATTAAGGTATCGAGACATTGACATTTACATTTAGGGCATTTAGCAGACGCTTTTTATCTAAAGCGACTTACAAGAGTACATTTGTTTTTGACTCCAGTTAAAGTATCCAACAGAAAATACCCCACCCCTCTCTTCAGGCATCTCTCCAAAGCCACTCCCCCAAAACATGGTGGACCTATTGCTAAAGCTAGCTCACTAGCTTTAGCTATAGCTGCAGGTAGCCTGGTAGAGAGGCAGACAGACAGACACGTAAACCATCCAATGATTTAATTTGGGCCTGGTGTTATTGTTGGATGGTTACCTGCGGCTTATTTCAGGCCTGCAACAACCACAGATACTGGATTTGGTCTTTTTTTTAATCTTGAAATTAAAAGACAAAAATAAAATTAATTGCCTGCCCTATAGCTTTAATCAAGTTTTTCAGTATTAGCTAACCAAGCGAATCACAGTTATTTGGTGGTTAGTTTATCAAGTGAATCAAGGAAGGTAAATGATGATTAGTTATTCAAGTGACTTGCAGTAAGTTAACATGGCATGGTTTGGTGAATATTGTGCAGGTGTGGTTTGTCATTGTTGACAGCAAACTGTAATGAGTCAACAGTGTGGTAACAATTATCTATAAAAAAGAGGTGAGCCTTCTTCAAAATCATACTCCCAGTTATCATCTGGCTTGTCCAAAAAGCAATGGTAGTAGCAATAGTGTCCCCTTCTTATCTTACCCACTTGCACTCCAGGGACACATATACATGATGGCTCCGATCTTTTGTTATCTCATTGTTCATTCAAGTGCATTGCTATAGTACTTTGAACCTCTCATGGTCATTATGCGCACATTTCTCTCATTAGGCAGCAAGGATTAAATTCATGTGCTATCAATATAACCATGTACACTCAAGCATTTTTATATACCACCCTTAAAACACAAAGGCCATTCAGATTGCTTTCAGAGGACAATCATTAAAAGACAATCATTTCAAAGAGAAATTTAAAATACCATGTCAGTACCACACATATAGTTTTGAGGCAGGCCTCCAAAGTAATAAGTAGTAAAATTTGAAGGAGCTATGAAGGTTTAGGAGAATAAATTGTTTGTGGTGCTGAAGTATTCTCTCCACCCTCTTGGCGACAGAGAGTGATATCAAACCACAAAGGCTCCGACCCGAGGCCATCATCATCAAGTATTGCGGTCATCGTGGTTCCTTTGTGCCAGGGATTGTTGAATGGACAGATTTCCCCTTCGTCCCTGCATCAGCCTTCACTCACCGTCCCCTCATCATCATCCACTTTAAGTCCAGGAATGACCTGTGAGCAAACCGTGCACATTTCTAAAGAAGTCACCTGCTAATCTTAAAAGCCTTCGCTGGCCTTTGGAGCCAGCCAGCAGTTCACATGTAAGCATTATTTCATATATTCAAGAACGTCCTTTGCTGCCCGAGTCATTACTTCATAATCATTCAACTCACAGAGCAGAAGTACCTGTAAGCCACGGCTGTACGCTTGGAGGAAATGCCAGGCGCTCAAAGTCTGCGCCAGCATGCATGTGTTCTGGCGGCGGGCTGTACTGCTGTAGAGGCACAGAACAGGTTCTAATCTCACATGTTCTCGCGATGTGGCCCCCGATGGCTTTATTCACATGTATAGTTGCGTAAGCGTAGCCATTTTGGGCTAAGGACAGCTACCTTTTCTTTGTCATGTCTGCCGTGAATGTATAAGACAGGTTGGAGTATTTGAGGAGCTTTGTGCGTGTGGTGTAGCAGAGTCGCTGCAGAATCCTTTATTAATGGGGCTCCGCATGCATGGGGAGAATAGCGATTGGGCTTTTATATGGGTTTTTTTGTGATGAAATGTTATTGATGGTCGACGTGATTGTTGTTTGTCCTCCCAGTACAAAATATCTACGTGCGTGTTCTCTGTGATCTGCTTTGGAAGGCCGGGAACAGTTATTTGATGACTTAGAGTTCCCTGTGCAAATTCATTATGGTACTGTCAAAGTGAACTTGAATTTATTCATCTGAAATGAATAATACAGTAAGTCATACACAAACCTTATTGACAGCATATTTTCCATGATACAGTAGCATGGGTAATATAGTATTGAATGGAGTAGTATAGCATTCTGTGGAGCAGTGTGGACTCGCGCAATATATAGAGAACCAGCTGCAGCCTTGCACATTTCATTCAAACAGTTACTTCTACATCGTATCGGATCAACAGCTGATTAAGCAATGCCAACCCCCTCCACATTTATGCATGTACATTTATGAGCATGGTCATCTATTTGCCTGTCGTGACCAATTTAGGTTTGCTATAGTGCCATAACATAGGAGCTAGCGTCCTGCTGGCCTTAGTTAGCTCTCAGGGGATTTCCTTTTTACCTCTTCTCCATGGCATTTGCCTCGCACATAAGATGAGTCCGTCCCATGTGAGGGGTACGTATATATATTTTTTTTTTCCTGCTGCTCATGGGTTTATTTAACTGTTATTTATCTCCTGCCCCTTATGTAATGAGTTGCTGGAGGGCATGCAGTGGCTCACAGGGCATGCAACATATTACTCGCATAACATTGCCCCTCTGCAGATTCCCATCTGCGGCTAATGTGGCTATTAAACGTCACTAGCATGCGTTGCCAGGGAGAAGTTCTCTTGTCTCTGAGTCGGGGTGTGCATTAGGATGAGTCAATTAAACGGTGAGAAAATGAGGACATTGGAAATGAAGATTGGGAATGGGGAGTGTGTGCTGGGAATGAGGCAAAGCTCTTCCTTTTGTTCTCAGACGCGCTGTGGACAATGCTGTTTAGTTCAGCTCCTGCTAATTACTAAAATTGGACACAAAAGACATTTCCCTTTGGACGTCGGAGCCCTCAGTGGCTGTTTTGAATGGGGGACACCTATTTTGTCATCTTTGGTTCCCTATTGATTTTCATTGAATCTGTGAGTTGCAGTTTGCGTGCACACACACACACACACACACACACACACACACACACACACACACACACACACACACACCTTGAAAGGACTACTCACTATCACACAGTTGCCCATCCTGCAAAGGAAAAAATTCAATTAATCAGTCATTGAAGTATTTATTGAGTATCTTTCATGAGCCGATAATCTGCGGGGCAGTAGATGTAGATGATCTTCCTCCGTTGAAGCTGTTGGACAGCTCGGGCCAGGAGTATGAAGGCTACAACCCACAGAATCGCTGAAGTATTTTGCGAATAGCACATTTAGCCGACGGGCTAAACGGCTTTAAGAGGTTAACTCTTTTTATTCCCTGGAACGAAAAAGAAAACATTTCACCGAAAATCTCAACGCGGAATTGATATTTCCTCACAGATCCAGTTTCCGCGCTCTGGCTCGCCTCAAAAATGCGCAAAAAAAAAAAAAAAAAAAAAAAGTGATACCATTACAAGGATAATGGAATGCGTTGCATTGGTTTTCTGGGCCCATTAGGACGTGAAAGCCGCCGCTAGGCCTGAGAGGGTTCAGTGTTAGAGGAGACGGACTCACAGCGTGGGCGGTCCCCGGGCGGCTTCCTCCATCAAGTGCTTTGCGTCGGTTGCCCCTCTGCTGCGCTGCTCCGTTGGGGCCAGCGTAGGACCCGGTGTGGGGTGCGGCGGGCGCAGGTGCAGGCGAGCGCAGGTGCGGCGGGCGATCCAGAGAGGATGGCCTCAAGAGCCAAGTGCTGTTGACACGACTGCGGCTTCCGACGCCACACGGGGCTGGTGATGGCGGGTGCCGCGTCACGGTATTTGCGTTTTGCTCTGAAGCGCGCGGTTGGCACGCCGCTATACCGCGACTGCTGGAACGCCGCAGCACCCTCGGAGACCCTTCCTGCCGCGCGGTCCGGGCGGTGGCGTCACGGATGGGGTCCTCCGCCTGTAACCCCCGGCGTGGGCTTTGAGGGAGTTTTTTTTTCTGCGTTTCTGGCCGTTTTCGGGGGCCCGGTTTTGCAGAAAAGAGGAACTTCAGCTGTTGTTTGTTCACGCTGCGTTGTTTTGCCATGCCGTATGCAATCGGCAGGCTACGAAGCATTTTGGAATATTCATTATGGGAAGTGCTTGCTTTTTGCACATTTGGACATTTTGACATAATGATTGATTATGGTGATTCAATAATGGAAGACTCAAGCTCGTTCCCAAAAGGGAATGTAATCATAAACTATGGGAGCCAATGATCAAGATTCTACGATTGACTGTAACTGATATATTTTATGCTATACTGTATAATGTAATTGTTGCTGATAATGCCTTTCGAAAGGGTAAAAAAAGTGCAAATGTATGAATTCAAGTGCTCTTATAGATTATGTTCGGCCTTCATTGTCATAACTTGGTCGTGTTATGGAATTACGTCAGCACAGAAATTAATTCATAGTGTTTCTGAAGTGTTCAAGTGAAACGTGATGTGTACCGTTATATTCCAGCCTATGAGAGGCTGTGTAACCTTCCTTTAGCCCACAGCAGTGGATATGTAATTCTCTGGGGAATTGAGTAGGCATGTTAGAAAGAAAAATGAGGAGGTCACCACAACAACAACTAACTAAATATGTCTTGGGCTTGGCTTGTTGGTTTGTGGAGGGTGGGCTGGCTCCCAGGGGCCTAAGTATAACCACTTAACCCTACTGTTTGTCTGCTTCCATTCCACATGGTGTTGCTTTCACGCTATTTCATCATCCTGAATGTACATACATTTATATATGTCAAGGGGGTGTTTCATGTGTTTTGGTCCTGTTTGTGTACACTGTATTAGAACGTGCCGCGGATGACTTAAAAGGCAGTTTTTTTTTCCCTCTAAATCAAAGTTAGCTTTAATGCAATCAGGAAAGCTGTGAAGGTCCAGGGTAATACAAAGGTCACACGATGCTACCAGCTTGTATGCTTTGGTATGAACGGCCTGGGCTGTCTGCCCAGCTTTAGACCCAAACAAACAGCCCGTGCACAAATACTGCCACCGAGTCATGCAGAAAAGATTAAAAGTTTGCTTGCTGGTAGTATTTACTGTTTGGGTAATGTGATGAAATGTGATGAAGATGCATGCGAGGGTCTTGGACTTGGAGTCAAAATAAAGGTCAAAGGTCACGAGGGATTCACATCCCACGAGGATGCCTGCGCAGGTTAGTGGACGGGGCGGGGACAGGGGGATCGAACCCTGAACCTTTTTGGCCGGGAGTCGAACCCCCTAACCACCTCGGACGCCGTCCTGCCCTTCGCTTCCACTGTGTGTACCGCATGATTCACGAGGTACGGACTATTAATAATGCATGACAAGGAGGATGGCGATGTTGTGAGGCGCAGCGATGCGTTTGTGTGCTCCCCCCCCCCCCCCCCCCCCACTACCCCACCACCCCCACCCACCACCACCCCATGCAGCACTAATGTGAGGCGAATGACAAAAGCTCTCTGCGTCCCGGTGACAGTTTGTCATGTCGCAACGCACCGTCTGATGTGACACCAGCCTGGCGGGATGGCGCTGGGATAAGACAGTGTACTCCCAAGGCGGTGCACAACACCTGACCATAAATATATATATATATATATCATATATGTGTTTACGGTTGAGGCAACATGCAGTTTGATGAAGAAGCCGTGGTCACCGGTCCGTCGCCGCGTTGCCCGTGACAACGTGGGACCGGTCGCCAACAGGATGCTGCAGCGGGCCGGGGATAGAGCAGTATGGAGCGGGCTGGGGATGGAGCCGTATGTAGCGGGCTGGGGATACAGCGGTATGGAGCAGGCTGGGGATAGAGCGGTATAGAGTAGGCTGGGGATAGAGCGGTATAGAGCAGGCCGGGGATAGAGCGGGATGGAGCGGGCTGGGGATACAGCGGTATGGAGCGGGCTGGAGATCGAGCGGTATGGAGCAGGCTGGGGATAGAGCGGTATAGAGCAGGCTGGGGATGGAGCGGGATAGAGCAGGCTGGGGATAGAGCGGGATGGAGCAGGCTGGGGATAGAGCGGTATAGAGCAGGCTGGGGATAGAGCGGTATAGAGCAGGCTGGGGATAGAGCGGGATAGAGCAGGCTGGGGAAAGAGCGGGATGGAGCAGGCTGGGGATGGAGCAGACAGGGGATGGAGCAGGATGGAGCAGACTGGGGATACAGCGGTATAGAGCAGGCTGGGGATAGAGCGGTATAGAGCAGGCTGGGGATAGAGCGGTATAGAGCAGGCTGGGGATAGAGCGGGATGGAGCAGGCTGGGGATGGAGCAGGATGGAGCAGGCTGGGGATGGAGCGGAATGGAGCAGGCTGGGGATGGAGTCCCAGCGAACGTGCTTCTGAAGTCCCCGGGAGTCGTGTCAGATGAAAGTGTTTCCTTAATGACTAACCGGCACAGAGTCACAATCGTGAGCACGAGCAGAGAAAGAAAAAAACAAAAACAAAGAACACCTCCCTGATTATTTTTGGAACGGGTGAAACTTAAATGTGGTAATTCAACGCATTTGCAAAAAAGAAAGAATTGGCACTTCGGCATCATGAAGGACATCTCGCTCACAACAAAGCAGTGTGCATGTGTGTGTGTGTGTGTGTGTGTGTGTGTACACGTCACATGTGGGTCCATTTGTGCGCAATGTGGGGACTTCAACAACTTTTAGATTAGACCAATATGATGAATATTTTAAGGATTAATGAATCAGGAAACAATATTGTCTGAGTGGTTGTCAGCAAAATATTGCACCCTTCAGATGAGGAAAACCAATAAACTAAAAGGGGGTGGGGGTATTGTTTCTGAAGCCAGACCACATCTCATACTGGGGAATCATCATCCGAAGAAGAAAAATAGCAAATAGGATCATATCTCCAGCGGTCCTGCGCATATCTCATCATATCTACATTTCTCTCAGAACATATGGCGATATTTAATGATGGCTATTGTTATGTTATGAGTTAAGCCTTATTTATTTTGTATATTCGTCGTATATATATTTCCATGCATTATTCATTATTATTCATTCACCCATCTGAGGAGCAACAGAAACCCATGCACTGGTATTGTTCATCTGCATCTTCCCAGGCCGTTGTGTCCTGGAAGAGGACAGAGCACACCAGGCCGTCGTCCTGACCAGGCGAGGCGCTGTAACACAGAGACGTTCCCCCGTGAGAACACTGTAGCCGTCATACCTTTTTCGGTAAGGGTTCAAGTGTGTAACCATGGGAATGCCTCCCCGCCGGTACTCATCCTGCGTGTCCATCCCATCCCATCTGGTGAGACAGGAACAGGCTTTGAGGATCTGCATCCTCTCCGGATCGACTCGCCGTGTCTGCGGTGTCTAGTGGGCAGACACAGCAGCCTCGCGGGGCAGCCGGGCCCGTGTTGTTATTGTGAGATTCATTCACACTTCTTTTGTAGCGACGCGGTGTCCCCGTGCACAGCGGTGAATGGATTTAAAGGTAATAACTTTGAACGCGCCGTCTATTGACGCCGTGAAACCTGAAACCTGACCGTGGTTTCAAAACGCCGCTTTATTTTGTGTATCAGAGGAGTCAAGCGGAGCAAGTTCTGGCGTTCGAGAGTGGAAGTGACTTTGCCAAGACATTGAGCGAGATAAGAGTCTAACTGTTATTAGTTTAATAGTCTGCCCAAAGCATTGTGCGCGCAGCGCCCGGGATTACGTTTTAGTCGCTGCTTTTTTTTTTTTCCTCGCTGCTCTTCTTTCACAGTTCAAAGGCAAAGGCAGACAAAGAGCATTCACCATCACTTCTCCCCCTTTTCTCTGTAAGAAAGAACCGTCTACTGCGACACTTTGACTATTGAAATGGACAGAGGCACAACAGACGCCGCTTCCTCTGAAACCCGACATATTAAAACGGTATCTCACTTCCTATTGACCCGAGTCGTAATTTGTATTTCTTGTTTCTCAATAAACAGAACGCGAGACGCGCGGATGAAAAAAACAAACGGCCCTCGGCCGCGCACGCTCGCTCTGCCCCGGCCGGCCCCGGCGTTGTGCGCCGGAAAAAGGAAAAAGTCGATGTCTAAAATACGACAAGAATATGGTTGTCCAAATCAGCATAGGATTAATAATGCATGGGGGAATGCTGCTCTCGCAACAAGCGGGAAAGAATGACGCACCGCGCTGAAACTCTGGTGAGGGTGTGCGTGACTGTGCACATCAGGACCCAAAGGACAGGAAGTGGGACAGACAAGCCCCCCACCACCCCCCCGAACACACACACACACACCCACACACACACACACACAGACACACACACACACACACACACATACACACACACACACACACACACACACACACAGACACACACACACACACACACACACATACACACCCACACAAACTCACACACACACACACACACACACACACACACACACACACACACACACACACACACACACACACACACACACACACACACACACACACCCACATATACTCCTCTCTGTGCCTTGCTGCATTCTCCAGATACTGTTTGCTTGTAAAAAAAGCATAAGAATGCAGAGAAGACCTCATGAATTTCAATGCCACCACCGACGCACCTTGAGTTGCAAGGTCACCGAAGACATCAGTGGATTTCTGGTTTCTGGTCCTGCGAGACCAGGTCCCTGGTAGACGGGAGGCGGCGGGAATCGACCCTGGAAAAATCGCCCGGACACATGAGGAAAAGATAATGAAGACGACACTCTGTTCTCCAGCATCATTACATGCATGATGGTCCTCCCCAGGGCAACCCTGTATCGAAAATAGCAATTTAAATAAAATAATAACAATGGCAACACACCAGTATGGAGGGTGCTGTGGTTGATGGATACGTTCATGCTGTGATCTCATGTTCAGTGTACCATAAGACATCTTCAGGCTATTAGTCTTGGAAACCCTTGTGGTTAGCATCCCCCCCCCAAAAAAAAAAAGTACTAGTCCCTCTTGAATATTTATGCAATCTCCGTGCTTCTGAGCCAACGCTGTTTGCCCAAGTTCTACTTTGATAGCTCTGAAAACCGTCCGCCAGCAACAGATATTTTGGTTGAACGCCACAGACCCGAGGGACTCATCGCTCGCTCCGAAAAATACAACCTTGTCAAATTCACAAGGCAACCGGCGGCCTAATGTAATACGCCTGAGGGGAGGTCAAGGTGTTGGGACCCGCGGTCCACTTGTGAGCGACCTTGAGCGAGATGGTCTGGACTCGTGCCTTCCCCTTCATGCCATTTACCTACAAATATGTGTGATTAAAGTGTCAGCCGAAAAGGGTAAAATATACACAAACACCGAGGAGTGACAGAGGAAGAACACCTGGCGTAGCTTCAGGCTTGCCCTTCTGAATACGTTTCTGCCTCGGAGTTGTTTGTGCGTGTGTGCCGAGGCCACCCGCAGTCACGGATGACATAAATGAAAGAAGAATAACGGGCTGACGATTACTCTGTCCATAGAATTTGTTCAGCCTGGTTGCCCGGCTCCTGTGCTGTCTGTGGGTAGTTATAAGGCACGGACCCTGCTGTGGCCCCGAGGACAGGGGGGGGCAGCCCCGGCCTACTGGTTAGGGCTTCGGACTTGTAACCGGAGGGTTGCCGGTTCGAACCCCGAGCAGTACGAACGGCTGAAGTGCCTGTGAGCAAGGCACTGTTGCAGGCAGCTCGCTGCGTCGGGATTAGTGTGTGCTTCACCTCACTGTGTGCCTCACCATCACTGTGTGCTGAGTGTATTTCCACTAATTCACGACTGGGTTAAATGCAGAGACCAAATTTCCCTCACGGGATCAAAAGAGTAATTCTTCTTCTTCTTCTCTGGTGGGGGGGGGGGTCCAGGGTCAGACCCACGTGAGGAGCTCTCTGGTCTGCGGCGCTGCAACGCCAACAAAGAAGAGGCGGCAGTTGTTCTGTCGCCGGCCGTGTCTGTGACTCCACATTGCGTGTTTTCACACGGAAGACCTTTGTGGGTCTGAGTGGGTCCTAAGTGGACCGGTAAAAGGAGACACCGCGGCGCATGCTCTCCCAGTGCTTCCGGGGACTCAAAGGGACCCCGTTGGCCAGGCTCAGAGACGGGCGTCTTTGTGCAGACAGCTGTGGCAAGGTGTCGATGGCGTCAAGGAGAATCCATCTTTTAGCACTTTTAGTCATCGAGTGGGAACCACTCGTCACTCAAGTCGTGTGCGGTGGGCGGTATGGATTGCATGCGTGTCTGTGTATTCTTAGAGCCGGCAACAGAAAAGTAAAAGGCTTTTGCAGGCAGCCAGCTGGCTTGGGGGTAAGCCAAGAAGAAGGACACCGGCCTAGTTTTATTTTTGAGTGTTCCTTGTTTGAATAGGTGCTCATAAACAATGCCCAACACATTGCACACGGTTCACGTTAAGCAGGGCTGAGCGAGCGGGCCCAAACAACTGCATGTTCAACAACAATGCTTCTCAGACACTTTGTGGGTATACAGTATCTGAATAGGAGATGGGACTATCTTCAAGATGCAGATTGGCATTCTTTAACATCATGCTAAACTGAAAAATGAGAAGGAAAAAAAGAAAAACGCTTTGACATCATTGAGAACGTGTCAGGAAAATACATTTTCAATCATTTTTTGACTTGAATGAGGCAAGGCAATTATCGGGGAATATCCGGGGACAACTAAATCAAACGCTAAGAGGAATGCAACATGATATTCTAGCGGGACTGGTTCTGTCAAAACAATGAGTCAGCACTTTAAACACACAGAGAGGCTTCTGGGGACGAGTCCAGACTGCAGCAGGCCTTGCAGACAGTTTGAGTGTCTGTTTAGCAAGTGACAAGCAAATGTCCTCCCGCGTCTGAGCCCTGGCAGTAGTTTCTACGGCAATATGCCATGCCTAATCTGAGTCAGCCAATCCCACTTCTGGCTTTTTTCAGCCCCATTGAGGTCTGATATACATACCTGTCCCATGAAACGTCTTCAATCGGGGAGCTGCAGCCAAGCGCTGAAGTAATTGGGTTATAAAAAAGTTTTATCTTGAGGTGTCCACCAAACTGGAATCAGGTTTTGTTTATCAGAGTGTTTTGTATGAATTATACTTTAATGATATTAACAAATATGCCAGTAGTGTATGCTGTGTGTCAGAGCAACCCAAGCATCTTATATCTTATTCAAACAGATGTCCACCCCTTGCTGCAGACTGTTGACGTTTTATATGATCCACCAAAAACGAAGCAGGAATCAAAGCAGTTCTGATGATGTGATGCCACGTGATATCTTTACGTCTGCCTCCTCTGAAGAGATCGGCTCTCAGAAGTCATCCTGTTAGCTGGCATACCGGTCCCTCATGCCTTGGCCTGACGTCAGGAGCTGTCCTGCATCACTGCTGTGGAAGGGCGAAGTGAGAAAGGCATTGACGGTCTGCGGCGCTATTTCCTGTTTGTACTTTCTGCCAATGTTCCCAGATATTGCTGCTGTGTGCATGTGCGTGTGCTCGTGTGTGTGCGTGTGTCTGTGCGTGCGTGTGCAGGTGTGTGTGTGTATGTGCCTGTGTGTGCGTGTGCCTGTGTGTGTGTGTGTGTGTGTGTGTGCCTGCATGTGCATGTGTGTGTGTGTGTGTGTGTGCGCTCGCAAGTGTGTGTGTGTGTGTGTGTGTGTGTGTGTGTGTGTGTGCCTGCATGTGCGTGTGTGTGTATGTGTGTGTGTGTGTGTGTGTGTGTGTGCATGTGTGTGTGTGCCTGCGTGTGCATGTGTGTGTGCATGTGCAGATGTGTGTGTGCCTGCGTGTGCATGTGCGCGCGCGTGTGTGTGTGTTTGTGTGTGTGTGTGTGTGTGCATGGGCGTAGGTTTGGTTTGAAATGTGCTGGGGACAGAGACGCATTCGGAAGTGCATTTTCAGAAGTGCTGGGTACAATGACGCGCATTCATTTTTTTCCCCCTTTCGCGCAGGTCATGTTAATTAATAAAAATGTATACAAAAATGTGATGATGACACACCCACACAGGCGCGCGCGCACACACACACACACACGCACACGCGCGCGCACACACACACACACACACACACACACACAGACGCGATGTCTTGACTATGCTCACGCACAGAGCTCTAATACTTTTCATTGGATAATGTGATTCAGATAGGTGCAGTTCATGGCCGTTTCTACCTGCTGAATGTAACCGCTGTGAAACAATCGGGAAATAACGTTTCATTTATCTGATTAACGGCTTTATCGAGACCGGCGCTCGCTCTCTGTTATTGTTACTCTATGTCTCTCTACCAAAGTGCTAGCTCTCTCTCCGTCTCTCTCTCGTCATCGGACACAAATCAAATTAAATGTTGTTTCTATTTTGTGTAGATTAGGTTAATGCTTTTGTGTTTTCTTGTATTATCAGTTCAACTTGTTGTACTTGCCTGAGGAAATCGTGGATATTGTAACCATAGATTGTAACGTGTTGGGGGAGTGTTTCCCAGAATGCATTGCGACATTCTGGCATTCTGTATCATTACATGTTATTGCTATTAGATAGGGTTTGGAGGCGAATGTTCAGGACATGTTGGGTTGCATTTCACTGTTTCATTACGTTCACTTTGTTGACTGTTGTTTTTGGGATGAGTCAGGGAGCACCATTACTCAACGCACTATGGCATCTTGCTATACCACTACCACTCCGTTCTTTACGGCATGAATAGTCCGTTTGTGACGCTGTCATACCAAAGCGTCGTGATAAAGTAGAGTTCATCTCTCTTTGTCGAGCTTGGCGTATGCATTTACTGACGTAGAGATGAAAGACGCCGGTGCGAGTACCACACGGGGTATTCTTTCATAAAAAGTGGTGGGTACAAAATGACTCATGACGAAAACTGATAGGTACCCGTCCCCACCGTATTCTACGTGTGTGTGTGTGTAAGCGCTGTGCAGGAATCCCTCACAACACTTGTGTGGTGTTGCTGCCGCAGCCTGACCTCATTCCCAGGAGGTTCTCGTCTGCACCTTTGAGCGGGGGCTTTGGGCGGGGGTGAGGCCGGGCCTTTCCCCGAAAGGGGTTTCCGTTTCCGTTCGGTGTATTCGTGTATCGCTTCGTAACAAAAATGTTTCTCCTTGTTGTTGTTCTCATCCGGCGGTCTGTTGGATGGCGTCCGCGGCTCACGGGAAGCGAGAGGCCTGGGGATGGCGGTTGTTGGCGGTCGCCCCCCCCCCTAATAACGCATCAGGAGCCTCTGGTCAGCCGACACACAGAGTCTGCTCCTCCGCCATCGCTGAGCCGCTTCCACCGCTGGCCCGCGGAGCGAAAGTGTCGTCGACGTTGATGCATTCCATTTCCTCATTGAGCGAAATAACTAGAATCTCACTCGATTTATCTTTGTATCGCCGCCGTAGCTCTCGGTAAATTCTTCTTATCCCATGAAGACGGAAACTAGTAGAAAAATACATGAATAATATAGAGGCGGGGATGGAAATATGACGGAGCGCTGTCTCTCTAGCGGCCCTTGAGTCGCTGTTCTGTGTAAAAAAAACAAAAACAAAACACAAGCGAGCTCAGCAGCCAGCCAGCGAGTCAGCGAGTGACGGATGGTGAGCGAGGGGCATTTCTGGAATTATATCACTTATAGCCCGCGAAAAACGGAGCGGCAGGTCTTGCTCCAACAGTCGACCGACACTCGCACGAAAAGAACGTCCAGACAACACAACACAACACACACACACACACACACACACACACACACATGTCGGGTTCCAAGCGGGCGAATAAGAGAGGGGGAGGGGGGGGCATGCGTGCAGCAATGGCGAGGACAGACTACAGAAGCGCATGCATTATTAATGGGGCTCATGCACAGCGCGTGACATCACCAGCTACCCACCGCTACTTCGGCGGCTTGTTGTCCTCTGGCTTCCGGAGAACTTACTAAAATAAGTCCGAGCGGGGGGGGAAGGATGTACCCAGAGGAAAACAGGCCGCGCTTTTCCCCCCCATCCCATAATATTACTCACCGAGGTTATCGCCGGGTCACCCGGTGGTTATTCTGATTGATTGTTGAGTCCACTTTGGGGGCCTAAAAGAATGTATACATCATCTTTAGCACAGCACACCAGTTATGGCGAATTGCAGTGTCTCTGTACTTCCTGTGTGTGTATCTTGTGTATTTCTGTGTCGATGGCAGGCGGCAAGCGTTTGCCGAGTCGCACTGGCTGTGGAACAACAGACTGATTGAGATGTGATTATGTGATCGTATCATCAATGATTTGTAATGTGCAATGAGGGAACACCGTATAGACGCTCAAATGTCCCGACGTCTCGCCCCCGGTAATTGCATTAGAGTATTTTTATTTTTTCCCCGATGAAAACGGTGGACCTGGCTGGACAACAGAGGGCTGAGCGTGAGGGTGAGCTGAGGAAGAGGTCGGTCGCTCTGGACCCAGCACACAGCGGGGACTCTTTGGGTGTGTGTGTGTGTGTGTGTGTGTCTGGGGGGGGGTCTTGGTGGCCATGCGTGAACAGATGCCCGTGATGACTTTCACATGTAGCTGGGATGGTTGACTGGCCACCGGCCCACCCAGGGCCCGCGTGCCGGGGCTTAATTCAGCATGCATGTCGCGCACGAAAAACACTTTAACCCCGACTAGACGGGAAACATAAGTCGCTCACCGACGCGTGTGTGGTGCGTGAGTGTGTGTGTGTGTGTGTGTGTGTGTGTGTGTGTGTGTGTGCGTGTTTATGTCGGGGGGGGGGGGGGGGGGGGGGTCAGGGGGACACGTAGGCCAAGTTTTGCGTGAAACTGAATTTCTTTTTAATATCTCAAGTGGGAGGTAATTGCTGCTGGGGGTGGAGCAGTACTGTGTCTCAGCTCCGTACTGTAAACACTGTAGCGCGGAGCTGTCATAATGCCAGAGCTACTAAAAATACTTTATTTTGCTCCTATTTTTCTACAGGGAGATAACGGTAGTCAAACCACTCGTTGACTTGTGAATTCCGCGACAATGCTTCACAAGGGAAGGACTAAATCCAGCATCCTGCTGAAAGATCTGAAGCATCAAAGGCTTTTTTTACCACAACAGTAATGTGTAGAAATGCACTAATGACTGCATAATGACAAGGGTGGCGTTTGATATGATTTGAGTCTCCTCATGAAGACTGAAATATGCGTTCCACGCTTGCTCTCGCAGTGCCATGCATACTCAGATTTCAAAAACACAACAAATGTATACTAGCAATGGTTAACCCAGCAATTGAAATGCTTGAAACGTGTTATGGTGACTTTCTTACTGTATTAACAGCAATGAAATGTTTCACCTTCTTCTGACACATTTTTTTAAGTCGCTTTGGATAAAAGCGTCTGCTAAATGCCCTAAATCTAAATGCAAATGTATAGCCCCCCTAAACCATTAAAGCAGCCCACTTTATGCATTTTTATCAAAATGGATCAATGCAAAGTGGCTGGTGGCATACAGTGGACAGGAATGGTTAATAGTACAAAGTAGAATGAAGTGAAGCAGAAATGGGACGGGACCAGAGTAAACTCGTACCGTCGAGTTGTGGCGTGTACTTGGAAGGGAGGCGGTCAGCAAGGGATCCGGAACACAGTGGAAGAAGCCAATCATGCAAAACCGTGCCAGTGTCCCTCCATGTGTGTGTTGTGGCTTCCAAAGACCAGAACCCAAAGAGAACCCTCTGTCCGGGATACAGTACCTAAAAACACACACCTGCATGGCAGGCGCCTTGGCAGAGTGCAGGTCCGGGTATGTGTTACAGCCTGGACTTCCCTTGTCCCTCAGATCTTCCTTTCACAGCCAGGATAACTGATGACAGGAGGACAGAACAGGAGAACCCTTCCTTTTCTGCATACCACATGCTACCTCACATCCACAATCTGGCCATTGGGGGGGGGGGGGGGGGGGAGGATGGCGGCGTCCATTTTGGCTGGAGTCAACAGCTCGCGTGGCCTTACTCTACGGTTCCCGCATCATCTCATAGCTGTGCGGCTGGTGTGATCCCCAGAATGACCGGAACCCGCCTGGCATGTGATCCCTGCGGACGACGCCATGCTGTTGTCTTGGGATGAGAGAGAGAGACAGAGAGAGAGAGAGAGACCACCGCGCTCCCTCCCACCCCTCAGGTGGTCCCAGGAGGGCTCAGCGGCGGTCCTGGTGCTGGTGATGCTGTCAGAGGGGATGGGGGCAGAGGGAGGTGGGGGGGGGGGGGGGTTGGCTGCTCTACTCCCGGTATCACAGGAGTAGAGGGTCAGGACCTTCGACCGACATTTCGTTTTGTCCCCTCATGGGTGTGTACGTCTCGTGGGAACCGGCGTGCGGGCGAGGAGTCTGGGTGGCGGTGGGGGTTGGCAAACCGCTCAAGTGGAAATTTCCACAGCAGCGAAAAACCCTAACGATCAGAGCGGCGTGGACAGCACCGCTTCTCCTTAAAGGCCGCGGTGCTAACGGCCGAGAGAGAGAGAGAGAGAGAGAGGAGAGAGAGAGAGAGAGAGAGAGAGAGAGAGAGAGAGATGAGAGAGAGAGAGAGAGAGAGAGAGAGAGAGAGAGAGAGAGAGAGAGAGAGAGAGATGAGAGAGGAGAGAGAGAGAGAGAGAGCGATGGTCCTCCCTGGGCTGTCCTCCCACAAACTCATCCAATCAATGGGCTGGAGTGATTACCCATGAGCGATACACCGATGCTACCTGGACGCCCCGGCCTAGCCCGTTTCCTCTGGGAGTGTGTCCAAGAACAGCCGGGGAGCCGCGGTGAGACCGTGCATCACCACCGCAGCCTTTGTTATCCCCGTCGTACAGTCACGTGTTCCATGAACCCGGACATGATGGAGTGGGCATGGATGGAACGGTCACTGTTGAGTCATTTGTGGCCATTTAAGGCGCATTCATTTTTTTTTATTATGTATATCCATATTGTTAGAGGAAAAATATTATTTAGCAATGGTACGGTTAGGTTGATCTGACATTCTGAAGAAGGACATAGTGAAGATTGTATTCCTCTTGGCGACTTTAAGTCTGGCTCTCTGGAGCTTGGAGACATAACATAAAGTGATTGAAGGATACACCTACGTCATGTCAAATCTGCTTAGTAACATATAATGTTTTTACATTATAAGCCAATCAGAATGGGACACTCCTGTCATGCTGTTCCGGTTTGAGACTTGTATATAATACACTGTGTTTCCGGGAGCAGGCAGAAGAAACTGAGGAAGATTCACGCACGAATCTCTTGCTTGATGAAATCCCTCTGCTTCTCCTCGTACGAGACCAATAAAACAACTTCAGCTTAAACTATCTAGAGTTCCTGGCACTGCTTGTTCTTGCGGCATCAACAACAATCTCCTCACTATCACATATATGTTTTCATATACACTGTACATCATTAAGAAGCAGGCAGGGGTTATGTCTCTTTGCTGTGAATAGCTACAGGTGGACTGTAAAGGG
>JAXIVH010000020.1:911937-936937 GCA_036785325.1 Urophycis tenuis | reverse complement strand
ACAGAGAGAGTGAGACACACAGCGAGACAGACAGAGAGAGAGAGAGAGAGACAGCGAGACACAGAGAGAGAGAGAACAGGGCAGGTGAAGAAAGGAAGGAGGCTGCAGAGCTCTGTGGGAGCTGGGCGCCGCTGCACGGTGGCCATGCAGGTGATCCTGTTGGCACCGGCTCTGTCGGAGCAGTGATTGCGGGGCCTGTTTATTTGCCTGAGCTCCTTCTGCTCGCTGTTCAACAGTCTGTGAATTCATTACGCTCATAACGGCGTGTATGTGCTTATTTGAAACGAGTGGGAACATTACGCCAAGAGGAGGAGAGGACATTCTGTCTTCTTGGAGTGAACCAAAAAAAAAAAAAAAAAAAAAAACCCAGAGAAGGAGCCAACACCTTTTTTGTTTCAGCAGACGGACTGGAGTGGTGTGGTTGACATGTCTGTCTGGAGAGATGGTCTGTCTGTCTGTCTGTCTGTCTGTCTTCTATCTACTGTATCTATCTATCTATCTATCTATCTATCTATCTATCTATCTATCATCTCTCTCTCTCTCTCTCTCTCTCTCTCTCTCTCTCTCTCTCTCTCTCTCTCTCTCTCTCTCTCTCTCTCTATCTATCTACTGTATCTATCTATCTATCTATCTATCATCTCTCTCTCTCTCTCTCTCTCTCTCTCTCTATCTATCTATCTATCTATCTGATGTCTGTCTGTCTGTCGGTATATATCCACCCAGCTGTCCGTCTGTCTAAGTGTATTTGTCTGTGTCCGTCCGTCCCTCCGCCACACTCTTCACATCTCATTGAGAACTTGTATACTAGAGGTAATTATGGCATGCTTGATTACACATGCATTAATCCTGTGGAGTTTAATTAATTGGTTCCCTTACTGCGCATGTTTCAACACGATGACATCTGGGCCAATGTATGTATATATATATATTTATATATATTTATATTTAGATATATATAGCCCTACGTCAGTGCCATGTGGGGTGGCACGTGTTTGTTTTAAGGGCTCATGAGGAACATCCATGTCCGTCGGTGGACCACGTAACGCGAGACAACCGCGCGGTGAACGCCAGAAGAGTGGAGCCTCTGCGTCTGCACACGTTCTGTATGAAGCGCGTTCGAACCGCCAGACTTCGGCAGCCCTACTGCGGGGCTTCTGAGCCTCCCGTCGAGTTGGCGTGAACCCGCGGCAGACAAACACGCAGCCGCGCAGGCAAAATAGACATTTCTGAAGGCCTCCATTTGTGCGTGCCACCTCTCGACATCCTGTGTCTTAAGAGTACTTCTTTTAGACCTTCGCCAAACGTCTCAAAGGCCTTGAGCATATTTTTTTCTGAAGCTTTCTCGGAGCACACGGCATTGCAATCTTAAACACACACACACACACACACACTCAACACACAAGTCCCGCAGAATGGCAGACGAGCGCGTTGTGCCGCCTGGACAGAGGTCTCTGTGATCCATCAGCTATCCATCCGTAACCAGGACCGAATGTGTGGCATTAAAAAATAATGCACACCTCATTTATAATGGATGGACGTATAAATACATTGAGTATCCAGAGTGGCCCCATGGGGGGTGGGGGGTAACGCGGGTGCAATGGGGGTCCTTCGACAAGGTCAACAAGGGGAGGTCAGAGCCCACCCTGCCCTAGGTCAGCCAGGCGGTACTCTTGTGGGGGGGGGGGGGGTTGTGTGAAGGAAACAGCTGGCCACCGCTGGAGCTGACCACGTTGTAGCACCAGCCAACAGCTTCTTCTCCTCCTCCCTCCCCCTGCCCCCCACCCGGCCGGCCCCCCACCCACAACCACCACCACCACCAGCACCAGCACCACCACCACCACCACCCTCGCCCGGACCATCAGAGCTCATCCGCCCATCTGTCTGGTGTCGGATTACATTTAAGCCATGCCATTTCACGGGCCGGGCCCCGGCAGGGCCCTCCCAGCAGGGGGGGGGGGGGGGGGGCTTAGTATCTCAATGACACCGGGTGTAACCTTTCTCGGCGAGTTTCAGCGCTACGGCCGGCTCGGGGTAATTCGAGGCGCGGCACCGGCGCCGGCCCGGTTCTCCGTAACGGCCGCCGCCACGGTATGGATTCACCTTACGGGGCTTCACCTGTGTTTCCGACGGCAACGCTCTCTCTCTGTCTCTCTCTCTCTCTCTCTCTCTCTCTCTCTCTCTCTCTCTCTCTCTCTCTCTCTCTCTCTGACTCTGTCGCTCTCTCTCTCTGTCTCTCTCTCTGTCTCTGTGCCTGTCTGTCTCTCTCTCTCTGTCTCTCTCTCTCTCTGTCTCTCTCTTTCTCTCTCTCTCTCTCTCTCTCTCTCTGTCTCTGTCTCTGTCTCCTGCTCCATCGCCTGCTTTTGACTGATGGTGTGGAAAGAACGCTGGCAGACTAGATTATCTGAGTGGTGTGTTGTGTGTGTGTGTGTGTGTGGGGGGGAGGATGAGGTAACACGTTTTAAAAAGGGTGTTTGGTTTTAGTTGTACTTTAATATCACCCGCCAGGGATAACGAGTGGATAGATGCACGGGTGCATCGAAGGAGAGGGATTGACCCGCCGTTAACGAAAGCGGGACGACCGGGGAAGCGCCTTTTGTTGTGAATTCAAAGAAAGTAACGATCAACAATAACTGCGTTTAGTTGTTCGCCGTTTGTCATGGTGGGAACTCGGGAGGGGGGGGCACACTCACAATTTCTCTTGAGCAAACAATCAGCCTCATGCAAATTAATGGAATAACAACTAACTGCCGGGATTGAGTGTATGTGTGTGTGTGTGTGTGTATCTGTTTGTCTTGGTGTGTGTGTGTGGGGGGTTGTGCGTGGGTGGGCTGGTGTGGGCGGCTAGCAGGATTAGCCTGCTAGCTGACTAAGCACTGAGGCTGAGGCGCTGGCTGTAAGCAGGGGGAACGCTCTGCAGATAGCATCGCGCCCCCCACCCCCCCCCCCCCCTTTCTCCTTCAGCTTACAGGTCATTAAGCAGAGAGAGCGCTTTAAACGCGCCTCGCCACTCTCAGTCTAGTGGCGGGTCAATTAAGCCGGGGCGCGGCGGCGAACAAAGTCCTCTTCGCTCTCTCCCACCCCCCCCCCCCCCCCCCCCCCCACCCGTGGACCCACCCCCTGCACCTGAATGTTCTGATAACACGGATCGCACCACCGTTAAGTACTGCATGTGCTTCGCGGTGGGAAGCATGTCTTGTGTATTGTTTATTAAAGGATCTGCATCCTCTGAGGGGAGTCAGCTCGGTCGTCCCGGGCTCCACGTGTAAACACACAAAAGACAAAGAACGACACAACACAACACAACACAACAGAGAGAAGACCTTTCAGTCTTTATTGGTCATTCTCAGTATTTTTTAGTTATGGGAATGAAACTTGTTCTCTGCATTTGACCCATCCTATGGTACATAGGATGCACTGAACTGCTATGTTCAGCAGCCCAGGGAGCAAGTTGGGGTTCAGTGTGTTGCTCAAGGACACTACGACATGCGGACAGTTGGAGAGATCGAACCGCCACCCCTACGTTTGGTGGACGACTCGCTCTGTCCACCTGCTCTATCCACCTGCTCTGTCCACCTGCTCTATCCACTGCGCTACTGACGCCCGCAGTGAGTGAAAGATGGTATAAAGCCAAAATGATAAATCACAGAACCTAACAAGACACGCCCTGACAACATGCTAAGACGACCTGGTGTTTTAGCACAAGGAGCAGCTCCACTCTAAACGGTGTGTGTTTGTGTGTGTGTGGTGTGTGTGTGCGTGTGTGTGTATGTCTACTGTGGGCACATCACCACCTGGCCAGCCAATCAGCTAATCAGCTACTGTTTGGGCTCCATTGGGTTCTAATTGAATGCGCACAGCCGCCTTGTTCCATTGAGCTACGTTATTTCTCTGGGAGAAGCAGACCTGATCTTAATTTCGGCCCCGATTAACCATATTCGGGGCGGAGGCTCTCTAGGGCCCGACGGAGGAGCGGAATCACATTAAGCTGTCTGTGCCTGTGAGGGAACGATAACGGCAGATCATTAAGGCAAAGGAGGGGGAGACTGTTAATGTTGAACCAAAGGATGCCATTTTTCATGTTAATACCTCCGCTCTATCTTCTTCCTCGTCTCCCTCTTTGTCCGTCGTCGCCTTCCCCCGGATCACTTGGCCACTTGAGCCGAGTGTAATCCAGTTATTCCATCTGAGTTCAATGGGGGGTTTAAGGTAACTGTGGCTCTGCGTGGTTATGGTTGGTTTGATTAAAAAAATAAAAAAATTCCCTTGAATGGAGTCGAAGTTGAATATGTTCTGAAAATAGCATAATGCCACCAATAATCACAGTGTTATTGCCTTATAGGCCGCTTTGGCCCTACGTACAATGGAAGGAAAAGGGCCTCGGCACGACAGTTACAGACCGTGTGTGTGTGTGTACGTGTGCATGTGACGCGTGTCTGTGTGTGTGTGTGTGTGTGTGTGTGTGTGCGCGCGTACATGTGACGTGTGTGTGTGGGGGGGGGGGGGGGGGGTGGTTATAACTCGATTTTTTCCTTTTCCTTGATTGGTTTCAGTGGCCATGGTAATGGAGTTGGACATAACGGCCCCTGAACCAGCGATAACCAATATGTCATAACGCCACATACCAGAGGGCAAGAGATGAATCTGGGCTAGTTGTAACCCCCCCCGCCAGCCATCCATTTATCCCTAGACATCTCAGACAGATAGAGAGACTGAGAAAGAGCATTAGAGAGAGAGAGAGAGTTAGATTAAGAGAGGTAGAGATATTGAGTAAGAGAATTAGAGAGCGCATTAGATTAATAGACAGCGAGAGATACGGAGGAAGAATTAGAGCGAGTTAGATAGAGAGAGAGAGGAGAGAGAGAGATGTTGAGTAAGAGAATTTGAGAGCGAGCATGTTACAACGAGAGAGAGATTTGAGAATTTGAGAGAGGTAGAGAGAGTGATTGATACAAAAGAATTAGAGGGAGAGAGTTAGCTAGAAAGAGCGTGTATAAGAGAGAGAGAGGGAGAGAGAGAAATATATAATTTAGAGAGATAATTAGAGGGAGAGAGATACTCTGAGAAAGACAGAGAGAGATAAAGGGGGAGAAGGGCGTCACCCCCCTCCCTGCTCCCTTTATCACAAGGAATCTCAGAGAGAGAGAGAGAGAGAGAGAGAGGCATAGAGAGGTAATCACAGAAGGAGATGGGGAGAGAGAGATGGAGGGATGGGGAGAGATGGGGAGACAGAAAGATAGTGTGAGGGAGGATTAGAGTCAAATCGAGAATACGAAAAAAGATAAAGTGAGGAAGATCGAGACAGAGAGAGAGAGAGAGAGAGAGAGAGAGAGACCTTCACACCGCTCACTGGGGGGCGACCAGTCCCGGCCCTGGTCAGCAGGATCAGCAGGCATCACCTCAGCTGCTTGCAGATGGAGGTCTTCCTGATTAGTGATGCTATCACCGCAGCCTCCCAGCTGACCCCCACCTCGAGGTGCACAATGAAAGGGGGGAAATAAGGAAGAACCACCTGCCCCCCCCCCCCCCCCCCCCCCCACACACACACACACACACACACACACACACACACACTGAAGTGTACACTCACTGTCACTGGCATGCACACAGATACACATATATAAGTACACACACACATAAACAAACACACAGACACCTATTGACTAGCACACACACACACACACACACACACACACACACACACACACACACACACACACACATAGTAACTACAGACACAGGCATATATATGCAAGCACACACAGACACATTGACAAGCACACATGCACACACATTCACTAGCATACACACGCACACACACACACACACACACTGACTATCACAAACACAAGCACGGATACACACATTCTCGCACACACACACACAAAAACACACGTTCAGCTGCACACACACACACATTGACCATCACAAACACAAGAGCACATACACACACACACAAAAGCACACATTCAGCAGCACACACAGACAGACACACACACACACACAAAACGCTCCATCTTCGCTGAGGAATCTGGTGGCGTTCAGTCTGGCTCCGTGGCCAAACTTATCAGTCGCGGCCACAGCGGCGGTTACATGTCAGCCTTTAATGAACTGCCAGCCGTAACCACATTGACTCGTTCCTGTAGTCTCAGTCCATCACCAATAATATGGGCCTTTAAATCCACCGCCACAGAGCACAGTGTGTTACCTCCAAGGCCGCTCCACAAAACAAACTGGCCGGTAAAGATAAAAAAATGTATGTTATCTGCTATACACCATACACAGGGAGCTAGTGGCCCGCGCAAATGTTTGCATGTTGATGCCCGCATTTACACATGCAGATAAAGACCTGTGAGTCCATTTGAATGCATTGTGAAACGGTATGTATTTGGTGTCAACAGCTTCTTTTTTTTTTTTCATGTTGTTTCACAGCTGTGGTTGATTTGAGGGCCGCTGTTCAATCAAACAAATAAAAAAACAAACAAACGAGGAAACAGATCCTTAAACAACAAATTAAATGATTCTTGTGTTTCGGCGTTACCTCCCCGTGCTCTGGAACCTCTTCAGTTTCTCGGCGTCGAGGGCAGTGTCTCTCAGCACAGCCCTTGTGTGTATTGTGTTCCTCAACGCCCGTTGCATCCCAACAAAAACATATTGATGATCACCAGTGATTCCGCACGAGTGAATTCAGTCTTAACCCGTGCTCTCCCGACTGGGAGGGGGGGGGGGGGGAATCGAACCCCTAACCCAAGCGGTGTTACTGCCACGCCTTTGAGCCAGACCGGACCACAGACCTCCTCCATTACTCCATGTGGACGAGCACCCCCCCGCTACTCCCTAATGATAAAATCATCAGTTCGTTATAGTGTTAATAGAATGGAGGGGCCATGTGTCGGGACAGCCGGGGCGCAGGATTAAATACAGTTTGTTTCTCTCCGCACCCAAAGCCTGTATCTATCTCTCCGTATCCAATTCCCCGCCAGCGTATGGACTATATGTTATGGTAAAAGATTGCCCGAGCCGGGTGTCGGGCAGACCCATACATCACCCCCAGCAACAATCCATCTTTGATTGCGTCCCCCAGCTGTTGCCAGGCCCATCCCCCCCCCCCCCCCCCCCCCCCACCACCACCACCCCTCCCCCCTACTGTTCTTTACCGCGTCCAGCAACGACCGGCCTGGAAATGAGCGAAGATGGGATGGATGGGGAAAATAATGCGGGGGGAATAAATGTAAAAAAAGGGGGGCGAAGAAGCAACTTTATTGTTCCGGCGACAGGCGGCAGATGTGTGCGCGTGTGTTGTGTGCGTGGCGCCCGCGTGTGCGTGTGTGCGTGCGCACGTGTGTGTGCGTGCGCCTCTTGACACAGTGTGGATTGGATTGCCGTGGTGAAAAATGTGGTTAATTCTGCTCGCCACCGGCTCCCCTTTGAGAGACCATCATTTCATATGAAGGTGACGGCGCCGGCTGATTGATCTGCGCCGCGCTGCTCGGCGAAAACCCCTTGCTTGATCTGCCGTGGAATTGGGGCTCCGGCCATGGCTGGGAGTGTAACACAATCCCAGTAATGTGGGGGTTCTTTAGCCGGCCCTGTGCCTGTCAGAATTATATATATATATATATATATATATATATATATATATAAATATATATGTGTACTATATATATTGTTACATCAATCTCTGGGACCGCCATTGCCTTTTATGTTTCGATGAAGCCATTTGTTTCTTCTTTTCTTTTATGTTTGCTGTCTGACGTGGGGTATCTGTGTCTGCCGTCCTCTGATGGTAGTCAGCATGACGATGGTTAAAGAGGACACGTACCGTGTTTATATTCATGACATCCGAACGGTGGTCCTCTGGTGTCTTCTTCGCTCTCTCTCTGTTGGTCCGGCCGACCGCGGCGGTGCGCACACACGCGCTCACTGAAACGTACAGGCGAAATAACCAAGATGTTCAAATGAGCACTGCCGCTTTACATAATAGATAACCCCCCACGCAAAGCATTTGTGTTCACCGCCGTAAATCGTCACAGCTGCCATATTTGATGTGATAGTAACTCCAAGTATTGCTTTGAAAAACAAACAGACAATTAAAAAAAAAAACTTTATTGCCTCAGACAGCTGGGCCCCCGAACCTTCAAGGGCACGGACGACGTGAACTGTGTTTTTTTTTTTTTCTCACCCGACCTCTTTTTTTGTGTCCCCCCCTCCCCCCCTCCAGGTAACTAACAAGATGGCGGCCAGGGGTGCGAACGGGCGCGGCTACCACGTGGCGTGCTGGCAGCAGATTCTGATCCTGATGTTGGGCACCGTGCTGTCCGGCTCCACCACGGGCTGCCCGTCCCGCTGCGAGTGCAACGTCCAAGAGCGGGCCGTGCTGTGCCACCGCAAGAAGCTCATGTCCGTGCCGGAGGGCATCCCGGCGGAGACGCGGCTGCTGGACCTCAGCAAGAACCGCATCCGGACCATCAACCCGGACGAGTTCTCCGGCTTCCCCGGCCTGGAGCACCTGGAGCTCAACGAGAACACCATCTCCACGATCGAGCCGGGGGCCTTCAACAACCTGTACGGCCTGCGGACGCTGGGCCTGCGCAGCAACAAGCTGAAGCTGATCCAGCTGGGCGTGTTCACGGGCCTGAGCAACCTCACCCACCTGGACATCAGCGAGAACAAGATCGTCATCCTGC
This sequence comes from Urophycis tenuis, assembly GCA_036785325.1. Lineage (NCBI taxonomy): Eukaryota > Metazoa > Chordata > Actinopteri > Gadiformes > Phycidae > Urophycis > Urophycis tenuis. Next base: position 928,253 of record JAXIVH010000020.1, on the reverse strand, counting down.
TGGACTACATGTTTCAGGATCTGTACAACCTCCGGTCCCTGGAGGTGGGCGACAACGACCTGGTTTTCATCTCGCACCGGGCGTTCCACGGCCTCAGCAGCCTGGAGCACCTGAGCTTGGAGAAGTGCAACCTGTCCTCGGTGCCCACCGAGGCCTTCACCCACCTGCACAGCCTGGTGACGTTCAAGCTGCGGCACCTCAACATCAACGTGATACGGGATTACTCCTTCAAGAGGCTCTACCGGCTCAAGGTGCTGGAGATGGCCAACTGGCCGTACTTGGATACTATGACGCCAAACTGCTTGTACGGATTAAACCTCACCTCCCTCACCATCGGAAATGCGAACCTCACCACGGTGCCCTACGTGGCCCTGCGACACTTGGTCTATCTGCGCTTTCTCAACCTGTCCTACAACCCCATCCACACCATAGAGGGGAATAAGCTCCACGATCTGCTTCGTCTGCAGGAGTTTCACTTGGTCGGTGGCAGGCTGGCGATGATCGAGCCCTACTCCTTCCGCGGTCTCAACTACCTGAAGATCCTCAACGTGTCCGGCAACTCCCTCAGCACCCTGGAGGAGTCCGCCTTCCACTCGGTGGGCAACCTGGAGACCCTGGCGCTGTACGACAACCCCCTCGCCTGCGACTGCCGGCTGCTGTGGGTGTTCCGGAGGAGATGGAGGCTGAACTTCAACAAGCAGCAGCCCACCTGCGCCTCGCCGGAGTTCGTCCAGGGCAAGGAGTTCAAGGACTTCCCGGACATTCTCAAGTCCAACTACTTCACGTGCCGCAAGTCCAGGATCAGGGACCGCAAGGCCCAGCAGAAGTTTGTCGACGAGGGGGCCATCGTCCACTTCACCTGCCAGGCGGACGGAGACCCTGCCCCCATGATCATGTGGCTCTCCCCGCAGAAGAAGTACATCACCACCAAGACCATCGGAAGGCTCTCCGTGCTGCCCGACGGCACCCTGGAGGTGCGCTACGCTCAGATCCAGGACAACGGCACCTACGTTTGCATAGCCAGCAACGCGGGGGGCAACGACACGTCCCTGGCTCACCTGCACATACACAGCTACTCGCCGAACTGGCCCCACCAGCCCAACAAGACCCTGGCCTTCATGTTCAACCAGCCCACGGAAAACAGCACCAACGGCACGCGAGCCAACGCCCCGTTCCCCTTCGACATTAAGACTCTGATCATCGCCACCACGATGGGCTTCATATCGTTCCTGGGCGTGGTGCTGTTCTGCCTGGTGCTGCTCTTCCTGTGGAGTAGAGGCAAGGGGAACACCAAACACAACATTGAGATCGAGTACGTACCAAGGAAGTCAGACGCCGGGATGAGCAGCAACAACACGGCAGACGCCCCGCGTAAGTTCAACATGAAAATGATCTAAGGGACGCAAAAGGCGTGGAGGGGATCGCAAACATCTGGACTTCTATGAAGAAAAAAAAAAGATAAACAATGGAAAGACTATTAAGACTTTTTGGTTTCCTCTCCTATGAACACGTGGACCCCTGGTCTGTTCACATGAAGAAGTCTGTTTTTTTCTGACTAAAACACATCAATGGAGGACCTTCCTTGGCTTTTAAGTGAAGGTGAATCTGGCGTGGAGGATGGTAGTGGGTGTGGGTGTGGGTGATTTCTAGGCCTTGCTTGAAGGTCATTTTTGTGGTAAGCAGATAATATCTGGGGATTCATTGCATATATATATATATATATATATATATATATATATATATATATATATATATATATATATATATATATATACAGTATATATATATATATATATATATATATGAAATGATAGAAGGAAATAAAATAGGATCCAGATGATAGGCCATTGGTGTGCTTCTGTTTGTATTTTAATTAGCATTATTTTTTTATCTAAAATAATAGGCAATGTTTGCATTAAAGTGAAAGAATGATCAAGGTTGGTGAGCACATTGAAATATTACTGGTAATACCTTAATATAACGTAATACATGCTGCAACTTCATGCAATCAGTACATGCAACTAATCGTTGTTTAATGTTATTTGCCGTCAAATTTTTTGGACAATGTTTGTCTGATTTTGATTTTATTCTTGTATTGTTATTCTGATTCACCAATCGTCACAATGGAGGAATTCAAATAAGTGCTTGGGGGAATATTTAACTTCTGCAAACAGCACTGTTTCCCTGCTGCCCTGAGTGTAAACACACATTGGCCAATCGTAGTTATTTGAATATATTAATATTTTATTTGGCGTCAACAAATCTTGTTGCCAACATTTTCAGAACGCTGTTCTATTGACAATTATTTAGTGCCCGATTTTCTTTCAAAACGCTGAGGCAACGCGTGAATGTATGTCCTCGTGTTTACTGAGTTATGAACAGATTCTGTCATTTGTGTACGCATACTGTAAGAGTACACTACTAACACATGGATGCCAAAACCACTAGCACTTACTCCACTAACACCGTAACCTGATATACAAACCTAAATGAATGGCTTCTCATAGAGCCTTGCACATTCTTTGGTGATGTATATGATCAAATATAGAGAATGAACACTATGTACAACTATATGAGCTCATGGCTCAGTAAACACGATGGAATGTGATAATATGCCTTCATCAGTGTTTTGTAAGCATTCTTTCCTACATCAAACAGAAAGTATGCAGTGTGACCCATGTGTGTCTGACAACCAATAACATTACATAACATTTCAATTCAATATTAAATTCAATTATAATTCAATTCTTTTTGCGCCCTAAAACCAATAATTTAATTGACAAAAAGCACAGCTGAAGGAGAGTGATGTGAAGAGCAGCTGCTGTACACACACACACACCAACAAAAACTGTGTAGAACCTATATTGTTTCACTCAGACATAACAGAGAATACTTAGGCAAAGCACTTTCATCCAGCATCCGCTTAAACATCAAACCATTTAAAGCTGCATGTTAGCAGGCCTTATGTAATGGTATTACTAACACGACTTGCGATGTGCTCAGCAACTTGCAGTATTTCTTTCACTGGTGGTCATAGCTGTTATATTGTTTCGGGTTTAAATCAATAAATTCACCCCCTCTCCCGCTCCCCCACTTTATCAAATCCACGGAAATTCATTTTGAAGACGAGCTACAGGTCTGGTACACATCACGACCCCCATGGTGTTGTTTTTCGTGGAGGTGCGACATACAAAACCCCCCCCCCCCCCCCGCAGCATTTCCTGCGGCCTGCCGGTTCTCGCATATTAAAGATCACCAGATTTACACCCCTTCCCCTTTGTATTATTATTATTTTTTTAAAGCGCACACATTGTGGACCACTGGGCTTTGCGTGCGCACGTGCGGGGGGAGATGGCCGCAGGGTCGTATCGGAGGACGATGACGTTACCGACAGGGACGTCAGCGTAACGCAGCGTAATGCAGCGCTCCGGAGGTACGGACTACAGGACGCACGCAGATGGACCAAGTGACACAGATGGTTCCAGCCGTCACGAGGCGCTCTCAAACGGATCTGATGTAATCCGTTTTGTGGAAAAGGACCGGGGGCTGGGGGGGAATGAAGCGAAGAAGAAAAAAAAAAACACAACCGTGATTATGGCTTATGGTTCTCCCTTTTGCTGATTACGGATGCTCTCTTTGTTCCAAGTGTGGCTACTGTACCAAGCCCCTTACTGTCCAGGAACATACTGGGGATTAGTTTTTTTTTTTTTTTTGTTCTGTTTTTGTTTTTGTCTTTTTCCCTGTTGCTTTTTTTTTTTCTCGTTTTAATTTTTCCCTTTGACCCTGGACTATGTGAACTATGTAGTCAAAGCCAACTTTTTACAAAAAGATATATATAAAAAAATAATTCTATGGAAAAAAAATACATTCAAATTGTTCTGTGCAATAAAGTAATATGCAGATTTTCTTTTTTTTAATTAACAAAATTTTGTTGATGTTGACTTGTTGACAATATGGTATGTTGTATTAAACAATCTATGGAGTTTTTTTTAAAAGACACAATCTTTGCATCTTCATTTTGAACGAAAAAAAATGCAATGTCAAATGAACAGACAGAAAAAAAGATGAATTGCTATTTAAAACGTCCCAGAAAGAAAATTTTAGCAGCATAGATTTATTCCAGTCCTGGCTTCACATTAGTTTGAAGCGGGTCACTTTGATAGAAAAAAAAAAAAGCATTACAGTTTGCAATCTTAAACATTCTTAATGTTTTTTTTTTGCGAAAATATCCCCTTTGTGCATATTAGCCTTCAGAAAGTACTTAGCAAAGTTGGTTAGCCGCAGAGACTTGAGACCACAGACCTGATTTCCCGGGGAAACATTAAGAAATTGGGTTAGCGTGTTCTTGAAGGTTACGGGGATGTGACCGGGGGATGCGACGAGGAAACGCACGCTCCCATCAGCGTCGGCTCGGCGTTCTGTTTGAACCTCCGCCTGGCTGCTGTTACTTTACATCTCTCCTGTCTCCGATAGCAACCCAGAGGGACGCCCTGACGGTGTTCTCTCTCCCTCCCCTCCAGCTGTATCAAAGAACACTCGTTTATCCTCTCACTTGAAAACACACAGAAGAAATGGAAGAAGAGAAAAGCTATTCTCGCGTCTGCCCTGGGAATGATGGAAAATCCATTGTTTTCGCTCCTCACATCGAATTTGTGCCAGATTTTTTTTTTTTTTGGGTCAACGTCTGGGCTGATGGATTCCCAGGACTGTTGAAATCAAACTTAAGACCTCGACGCGGGCCGTGGCAGCGGCTCCATCTCGCGCAGCCTTTCGCCGTGTGGAATGAAAGGGTGGATGGGTTGGAGCGGTCGTGATGCGCTACGATCGCTAAGGGATAGCAAACACGATTCCTATTCCCATTTTGTCGTATAATGTATAGCTTACTCATCCAAGTTGGTGGAGTGCTAATCCAATAAGCCGCCATTAGCCTGCTCACCTGGCGAGTGTACGCTATCGACCAAAAACTATTTTTTCATTGACCCTATCTTCACTTTACCGCGGAATACCAGAGCCGCTGTAATTGGTGCGAAGGTTGTGCTCTCGTATCCAAAAGGAATACAGTAAACCATGTTTCTAGTGTGAGGCTTGAAGATAATGGTAATTTAACCAGCTATCATATGCAAAAATGCCAATACCAAGACTAACAGCAAGGTATTTGAAGTATATTTCTGGCAATCATATATAAGTAACCATAATGTATAAAAACAATTCAACAGGCAATATATGAGAATGGATATTTGTACACATTATTAACACAATCACACCAGAAAATATAAATTCAAATAAATGTCATGAAATGGAAATGAATAATTGATGGGAGTTGGATGCATGCATTTAATCACTACATCATTTTACCTTCCTGTACCAATATTGCTTTTTCTTGAACTAACAGAAAAGTAGATTAAAAAGTAAGCTATTACAGACATAAAATAAGTTATAGCTAAAAAACAAAAACAAAAAACAAAGGTACATAAAAGCCTATATACTTATGCAGATGACTGTAGCCTAGAGTAATTTTTTTGCATATGTTCAAATAATTCAGAAATATATCAACAGCGCCCTTCCCTTTCACCTTCTACACACTCTCTGGACTCTACCACTCTACATCTGACGGACTGCGCCAACTGCAGCATGACCCGTTCAGCCAGCGGTTGATCTGTTGAACCTCCAGCGCCTTCCCCCCCTTTGAGTTACCACGGAACTTATCTTATTTACCCATGCTTTCGCATTTCCGGGAGCCCTTCCTCGTTTATATTCCGAGGGTATCTCTGGAAAACGCAATCTCCCTTCCCTCGCCCCCGGACCGCTGACCGTTACAGTGATCAGAGACCCTCCACTTCTTGGCGAGCTCGGTGACCGCCGCGCCGTCCGCCAGGAAAGTGTCCAGAAGAGCAAACCTCGGGACTCTGGCACAGCTGCACCCCCCCCCCCCCCCCCCTCCCCTCTCGATGGGCCGCTCCATTTAACCTCCTTATTTATTGAACAGCCTAATGAAACAGTCATGAGTTTGCCATTTTGGGGTTTTGTGGGGTGGGGGTGGGGGGGGGAGAGAAAATGGTAACAACTCGTCATACGCATAAAATCGTTTTTTGTTTTTTGTTGAAGTTGGGCTCGCTGCTGCGTGACCCACACATGTTACACCTCCGCGACCACGCGCCTGTTCTCTCAAGGTGAGCCGGGTAATTAACTTAAGGAGCTTATTGATTAATTAGTGCACCGCCGCCCATTGTTTTTGTGTGACAGAGGGGCCTAAATACGCCAGACTGGAATAATTGCCGGGTGCCAAGTTGCGTGTTTGCACGATGCATGCGCCTTGTCCTCACCCTACTCGGGGCCAAGGGCGGGACCTGCTGCCGGATAGTGAGCAGGGCGGGGATGGGGGTGGGGGGGCGGGGGGGTTCTGATGGAAGCGGCAGAACCCGAACCAGAACCAGCGGCGCCGCCGGCTCTCATTTGGAGGACGGTGGGGCTGGTAAGTACGGCTTTCATGTCCCATTACCTTCTCCATCTACTTCAGCGTGGAGTGGTTTCTCCCCGCCGTCTGGACGCGTTTCAGCGCGGGGGCTGTGTGTCGCGTTATCAGTTTTCCAAATTGAAATCCTTCTTTGGTGCCGCAGACGAACATAAAAGCCGAGAGAGAGAGACTCGTCCTCTTTTTCCAGTGAAAAACAAAACAAAACGAGTCATGAAGCTCTTGTAGAAATGGCGTTATTTTCAGGTTGACGACTTGGCTTCTGTAAACCGTGACACGTTCACATATAGTCACAGAGTGAAGCTTCAAAGAAGATAACACCACTTAACACTGTTTAGCCCTGTCTGGTGTGAATGCTTACGTATTCATATAAGTCAAGCCAAAGGGTGTGAAGAGAGAGGAAAAACAACTACAGTGTGTTTATGTTAATCAGCAATCGTAGCACTAATCCCCCAAGGTCGTTTGATTCCCTGGGCCCGGAGATGATTAGTCCAGTCCGTCTGCCAGTTAATTGATCAATTGGCATTGATTGGCTGGGGAGTCCACTAACCATGGTGTATTGCGGTCCCTGAGTGGGAGAAAAGAACCATAATCAATATTGGTCCGTAACACTGATATGTTCCGTGTGACTATCAGTCCTGCTAAAGCAACACAGGTGAAATGTGTCACGCGGCGATACTCAGGTCAGGGGGGTTGGGGGGGCACTTGTCCACACTCCACAGCTTTTGTTGTTTTCACACTTTGCTTATTCGGCGTAATTTAAATGTACCACCAAACACCGCAGTGTGCTGCCTCTTGAATGTAACTTTAGCCTCGTGCATGCAGGCGAGCTGTTCTGGTTTAAGGAAACTCAAATGGCAAACGAATGAATACACACTGTATGTGTGAAGGCAGAAAAAAAAAAAAAACCTTGAATATTTAAGCTCTTATCCAACGCTACTTCCAGTGCGTTCAGATACAATTCATGTCGCCACCTTGCTGAAGGATGCCTGCAGGTAGGCTATTTACACATTTTTTGGCAGCGAGAAGAACCGTCTTCACCACGCCATTACCCTGCCCCCCTAGCTACAGAGTGTGAACCTCGAATGGGTTTGATCTCGCTTCAGAACCCGGAGAAGCCGAGGCTGCTTGGCTGTCCTGTATGACTGTACGCATCACAGCTCGTTGTCCAGACCGGCGAAAGCAGCAGTGCAGCGCTACATGCTACTGATGCTGCAGCCAATTAGCACTCCCATAACACAGCTGCTGCTAATCAAAGGCCCGTTCTTCAAATCAGACTCACTCATCCGCCCATTTTGACTGCAATTGGCGGCAGATGTTCGGCGTAAGTAGCCAACATGATCAACGGGGCTATTACCATTATTGCCGTTTGATTTATCGTACGTTTTGGTAAGTGGACGCCATATAGGAGGCGCAGGTCGGACCGCTCGCTGAAGGTCGCGGGCCGAGGACACCGGGGGTCCGACCCCGGGGCCATGACATCATCCCGTCATGTGCTGACTCCATTTAAAAAAATATATAAACGTGTACTTGGTGGTAACCACGAAACTGACAAAACAACAACAACAACAACGAAAGAACAGTACATGGAGGCACTTTAGTAAACGGATGACAGCACGTCGCCACGTTGCGTAAGCACATTACCCGTTGACGTGCGGTGAAAGCCCTCGACAGCACAACTCACGGTCCGGCCGTGGATTGCGATGACTTAAGGACACCTTACACCCGCTTACCGTCGCAAAAAAAAGGTGACTTTGATCAATTGACACGTCCTCCCCGTCTGAGACCCAAATCCCCCCAGTGTCTAAAAGCACGGCGGAAGTTTTGAAAAAAAAAAAAAAACGACTTGAAAGCTTCCCACTGGCTGTTCTTTCTTTTTCTTCCGGCAGCGGCCCCCCTTGAGGCGTGCGCTACGAAGGCGCGAGCACGGCGCCAAGCAGCTGCGTGCGTGCGTGCGTACGGCGCCAGCTAAGCTGTTCGTGGCCTCCGCGCCACATCCATCACCACGGCCCGCCCCGCTCGGACCGCCCCCCCCCCCCCCCCCCCCTGGTCCGGCCTGCCTTTCCTCTGCCTTAAGTTGTGTTAAGAAAGCCGTCGCAACGGAGCCGAGGACTTCGGCACCCTGTTTCCCCGGTGCTTCCGGGAGATGGATGACATTTGTGGAAATTAAGTGATAATAATGGTTTGTTTTGGTTTGTTTTGTTTTGCTTGGAGAAGAACATGAAGAGGCCTTCGGGGGGGGGGGGGGGGCGGGCGGTGTGATCGTTAGATGACGCCCCCCCCCCCCCCCCCCCTGATCCAAGCCCGTCTCACAGGAAGTCTGACGGGCTGCCATGCCTCACATCTGGATGACCTGGCCGTTCCGACCGCGTGGCTGCAGGCGGGGGTCTTACAGCGTGTGATTGGCTATTAACAGCGAACACAAAATCGGTCAGCACGCTGTTCATCCGCACTCCACGGAAATTAGTTTCTCTCGAGTTGAATACAGATGGAAAGATAGACGAGGATGGGGCTTGATCTTGATTTCTCCATTCTTGTATAACCATGTCTCTTTTCATGGTGTTATTCATTCAGACCGCGAGCCGTGGCGCCGTGAGTTTAACTTTGGTCAAGCGCTGTTGATTCACCCGCAAGAGGAAGACGAGAGGCGGCGGAGGAGGAGAAAAGACCGGGTACCGTACCCCTACACTTTACCTGGTGGCCTTGGGAGGCGGTGGACATCATTGTGATGCAGATGTGAAGGAGGATTTAAGGGAGGAATCGTATCGCCGACTCCTGCTCCTGAATTGGATGGCCGCGAGGCTTTGTGCATCCGTGCGCAAAACTAAAGGGGAGCCTTGTCCCCCAAATGACCGCTTTACAGTCCCGACGGCGAGGCCTGGACGGCGCCGGGAGGCCGCCGACCGCTGGACACAAAGGCAGGCCCAGGGCGGCTCGGTTCTGCTTCTTGCACAGACACGGCCCGGGTCAGAACCAACTACCTCCCCTCTTTTTTGAATAACATGAATTGGATTTCGTTTCCCCTTTCATTTCCTCCACCCTCCCCTGTTCTCCCCGTGATTGTGTTCCCTCGGACTTCTATACAAGTTCATTGAAGTAGCTCCGGCAGATAATGAAGCTGCTGAAGAACCAATGTTTCCCTCCCCCCCCCCCCCCCCCCCCCCCCCGCCACCCCCTTCGTCTTTTTGCTGAGTCGACATTTTTGCCAGGAAGGCGTGTTGTGATAAAGAGAACAAGAGGTTTTGAGCCGCAACAATGCAGGTTCATATTCGGCTACCACACCGCCTCGCTTTGCATACCTCTGTACAGAAGGCACGCGACCGCCGCCGTGCGTAGCTCGGCTCCTGCGCTCGACTGAACATCGACGCAAATGTTTGTGTGTGTGTTTGTGTTTGTTCTGGTAGCCGTGAATACGCCGAGAGCTGGTTCAGCACACGACTCCCCCACGCTCAGTGATATTCTCCCATTAAGCCCCGTCTCCATATTGAAGCTGCCCCCGATAACAATGACCTTTCTGTTTTGTTTTCTCGCTTTGCTTTCACTTGTATTTGTGCGGTAGATAAGTTACGGGGGCTCACGGTGAGCATCACAACAACTTGTGTATTTCTCAGGAAGTTTACGAAGTGCGTGCGGATCTGTCCACAGGGGGCAGTGTTGAGAGCACAGAGGCTGCTGCTGCGTGGGAGCAGTCTGGCTGCATGAGTGTGCCTACTGGCGTGTGTGAACACTGGTGTCCTCGTGTTTTTACCTGCACATTTTGCCTGACTTTAGCCACACACTACTTTACTTCCAACTCGTGTGCCTCGTATCCTCCATCAATCATGTATTCCCGTTGAGAAAACCACACATAGTGCGTGCCACTCCTATTCGGCATGACGCTAAGTTAGCGGTATTTACTAATGTAGAAGTCAAGGCTGTTATTCCAAACCTCGTGTGCGTGTCGCACCACCGAGCCGCTGTCTCCCAAGCAGGACCTCAGGGTGCAGGAGGGCCGAGAGCGAGCGAGAGCGAGCGAGAGACGGCGAGCGACAGCGAGGTGAGAGAGAGACTAGAGAGGGAATATCCATCACCGCCAGGAATCTGGGACAGCGGCTGTGCTCGGTGGAGACGACGACGATGACGGCGGTGCGGAGTAAATCCCACGTGCGTGCCGCCGACAGGACACGTGACGCCTCGGTAGACATCGCGTGTGCGGTACCCCGGCTCTCGGCATCGGCGCTGGCAGCGTTCTGTTGATCCGGGGGGCGGGGCCGAAGACGGGCGCCCCGGACGCCTGCAAGCCGGTTGCGGGGCTGGGGGGATGTTTCGGGGGGGGGGGGGGAAACCCACCGCCTCTCTGGGTGGATGGATGATGGATGGGATGGATGATGGATGGGATGCTGCTGTCACACCTACGTTCCCCTCGTCTGGGGTGACGGGCGTCAGCCTCTAGACAGACAGGCAGCACGCCGTGGCCGGCGGAGCGGAGCCACCGGGGCCAGTACAGCGCCGACCCCAGCAGCTACCATGGAGCCAGCTAGCAGCTATCCTTCGAGCGAGGTGCCTCAGCCCCACCGGCTCCTTGATGAAGGATTTGTCACTTTGGATTAAAGCGGCTGCTAAATAAATTAATGAGTAAATTATTGTTTTGAACAGCTTTATCGGGCGTTTCAGGAGAGGTAATTACAGAGGCAGCATTCTGCGATTAAAACAAAGCCATGACGCAGTAATGCCCAGGTAGGACAAGGATTAAAGGGTGTATGTAGTAATACAATAATAAACAGTTAAGGGATTTGGCCGGGTCAAGTGTTGACATTGTGTCCATATGTAAACCATCCGTGATTCTGGTTCAACTCCCGCAGTGCAGACGTGCTCCTGAATCAGGCGCTCAGTGAACCACTGGCATCTGTTCTGTTCCAGGCGAGTGTTCAGCTGCTCCCACCACTGGATCCTGGTTGGTCCAACACAGGTAAGCCTATACAACTGCCCTTGCTAGCTGGTGTTTCTCCAATAGCGCTCCAAACAACCAAATCCACGACCTCTGTGTTGACACGTTGTATTGACACAACACGAAATTCCAGAATGCAGAAAGGGTTAAATAAAAATTAGGACAGATTTAAATCTGGAAATAGATGATAGATATCAATGTCAACACTTAACCTGGGGTCTTAACAAACCAGACACATGCTTTAGGACAAATGTAACAAAATGCAAAATCAAAAAAAAAAAAAAAAAGTAAAATTATAGAAAAATTCACCAACGAGACCTTATCTCTCCGAGATAAGGTTGTCTCCTCGATCAAGCGCGCGGCGTAATGAGTAAATAATTAAGTAAACAGATAATAATCCCCAGTAAACACCCTCGACTCCCCTGAACCCGCGTGGAGCGAGAGCCCCAGGCTCTTCAGTTGGCCACCACCACGCCCCGCTGTGGCTTAAAGAGCCCTCCCGGGCTGAACCAGAGCCTCCCGGGCTGGACCAGAGCCTCCCGGGCTGGACCAGAGCCTCCCCTCCAGGGGGATAAGCTGTCAGGCTTCAGCACCTTGGCCAGCGGCCAGGTCAGCCCGGGGAGAGACAAGAGAGCTGAGCCGGCCCAGGGCTCCGCGGCCCCGCGGCCGGCCCTCACCTCTGTACTCTTACTGCAGCCACGCGGTCCACAGGACGTCCGCTGGGGCCCGCCACCGTGGTCGTCCTCGAACCCGGGCCCCCAACCCCTCCACGACTGGGCCACAGGGAGGGAGGTCGGTTGGCTGCCCCACGGAGTGAGCACGATTGTGATGTTGGAATGGATTTTATTTCATCCACGAAGGCCCCTGTACATCTGCAAACTTGAGCTGTCAGTCGGATTATCAGGTTATATTTATTAATTCATGTGCACGTTATATATTTATGTGTGTATTCATTATTTACATACATATATATATATATGATTTCATTTAGATTTGTTTCATTATATAGATACCTCTTTTCATATATCTTCTACTCAGTTATTACCATAACCTGTCGTGTTGTCTTACTCTCCACGTCAAATGCAATCTAAAAAACCCCGGGGACATTAAATATGTACCACTACTACTACCACCACCACCACCACCACTACTACTACTACTATTTGTTATTAACTGCCTGTTGCTTTCATTTGCATTGGCAGCCTCTTGCAGCAGGGAGACCCCACAAGCCGCGCGTGAAAACCACAGCGTTAGCACCCCCTCCCCCTCACCCCCCCCCCCCGCCTCGGAGAAAACTCCTCAGAGTAGAAGAACAGCACGCTTGGTTGCATTCGCTGTCCATGTGAAGCAAAGCTTAACGCCTTGCGTTTTCAGCGTGAAGATGCTCTTGTTTGGACTTATGTCACCACCGTCGCACAAACGCAGGATATACACCCGACAACCGATCGGCGTCATCCCTGTTTAGCTGAACACTGGAGCGAAGGCTTAAGGGCTCGGGACAGTCATTGTTCACACACAAGCAGCGTTTTGTACAATGGTTCTCTCTGTTTCAGTACAGTTGGTCGCAAACAATTATTCCCCTTTAATAAGACCCTCCGTACGCTGATTACTTATTCCATCCACGCGCGTGACCCTTGTCTCTGTGTTTTAGATTTCGATTTTAATGACAAACGGCCTTCGTGAACCCTGCAGACTGCACCGGCTCCCCTCTCGCACACACACACAACGCCGCCGCGCATTTATGAAGAACGGCCGCGGCTTCATAATACATGCGCAGACCTCGACTTTGCCATTAAAGATAATTAAACTTTGTGAGGATAATGACTCGCGCGGGGAGCTCCCGGGGAAGGTGTGATTAGACTCCGTCTTTGTGTAAGTTCAATTCCAAGGCAATCGGAGCAAAGCAAACGCGTTTGGGTCCGCGTACCGGGCGCGCGGGGGGGGGGGGGGGGGGTGTTGGGGGGTCACGGGCGCTGCCTTCCATCATCCATTACAGTTGTCAGACAGCAAGTCCTTTTGTGCCCCCCCGGGGCACTGGCTCACAACGCAGGGACACGAGGAAGAGGAAGAACAAGAAGCAGGAGAAGGAGGGGGAACAGTCGCATGCATGTTTGTCAGAGAGGTGGCAACTTTACAGTTTGAGGCATCTGTTGTCATTTTTTGCAACCAAACTTAGCTAGGAATAGCTAGTTGAGAAAACACCCTCCTCGCCGTCCTTTTAGTCATCGAAGTGCTCCGCGGGGTCTTTATCTCGCTACAGAGGCTCTGTATGCAACCTGGGCGCCGCGTCGACTGCGGGGAGTTAAAATGCAAAAACAAGTTTCAATTTGCGCGCAGGTAAAAAAAAAAAAAACAGCTAAATAAAACACGACTCCCACAAAAGGAGATGTTTGAGGTCTGTTTTCAGGACGCGACAAAAACAGCGAGTTTGAACATTTTTGAACCTGTAAAATCGAAAACTCGATTGCATGAAATGGCAGGGGCCAGACTATGACCCCCCCCCCCCCCCCCCCCCAACATGAAATGCTGCTTACACTTTGTTTACTGGTGCCGTGCTAAGCTTGTCAGCAATAAGCACACGTCACATGACACAATCCCGCCTTAAGATTGATAACGAGGTGCTGAATCTAGCCGGGCTAATTATGTGCATAATTCCCTCGCACAAAACTGCGTCTAATCCCGCCACACAGACACATAATGCATGCTGGGACCGCACGCGATTAACCCTGACACGGCCTTGGACAATGGAGTGATGTTTGGTTTGGTTCTTAAACCCTGTCTGTTTCGCCTTGTCAAGGACTGCCAGGTTCCACACACGCTCCGCGGAGATTCTGTGGTTTTATTAAATCCGTTAGCCTTAACAGCGACGTTATCTAAATCTCCTCCGCTGTGCGCCTGGAGAAATTACAGATAGAGGCGTAGAGGTGTGTGTGTGTGTGTGCTTGTGTCTGTGTGAGTGTGTGTGTGTCTGTGTGTGTGTGTGTGTGTGTGTGTGTGTGTGTGTGTGTGTGTGCTTGTGTCTGTGTGTGTGTGTGTGTCTGTGTGTGTGTGCTTGTGTGTGTGTGTGTGTGTGTGTGTGTGTGTCTGTGTGTGGGTGGGTGTCTGTCGACATAAAAGATGGCCATGGTATGGATGTGTGCTCTGTGTGTTGTGTAGCAGCAGAGGGGCGGGTGAAGTGGAGCCGGCTGCAGTTCATCTGGCCGTGGGGACAGTGGGGATATAAATAAAGACCCCCGCTAATATAACTACAGGTGAGGACGCCCAGGCGACGACACCGGTTCTAAGTCAACCCCACCGCCCCGGAGAAAAAAAAACGCACTCATTTCGAAATTGGAATCGAATGCAAATGTGAGTTAAAGCAGTATAATTTACTGTAGCTGGGTGTCGATGGGGGAGGCGCGGGGGTGAGATTAATCCCCGAGTTAGATCGATACCACGGTGGACCCACGCAACACACACACACACGCGCACACACACACACACACACGCACACGCACTCACACACACACACACACACACACACACACACACAACAAGTCATAAATAAATCTATAGTTTAAATAAAAATCTTAATCTGTTGCGTTCGATTTACGATCCCTGGACGTAAATCGCGCGTCAGTCTCCCCCCCCCCCCCCCCCACCCCGCTCGGCGTGGCGTCTCCTCCGAAACATCTCGCTGTGCATGGTCTCGCTCTGCTGTATCAGGAGAAATCCGGACAATAAACACCCAGCATTAACAATGTATCCCCCTCAGCCGGCTTTCTCTTCGCGGGGAACCGGCACATGGTGGATAACTCTTTTCTTCCTTCCTCCCCTCCTAAAGACATAAAAAAAACTGCTTTCTTCCGTCTCGTGGAGAATTACGGCCGCGCATTACAGCAAACGGAACAGATCTTAAACTGGGGGTTTTTTTCGCCGAGAACTTAACAGGAAACGAGTCATGGGCCTAACAAGATCAGCAAACTGCCAAGGGCTCGTGTGGCAGCTACCATGACAACCAACAGGAACAGCTTGTGGCGCCCTCAGACTCGCCGGAGCCCGGCGACTTCCAGCAAGAGTCACTCATCGAAAATAGCATTCCTCCCGACTCGCCCGTTAATCACCTCGCCGCGGCCAGGGACACGCGGCAGAGTGCCGGCGTTACGCCGGTTGGAGATTCGACACGTCGCTCGACATCTTGAGGCGGGTGGGGCTGTGGATGTTTACCAGCGAGGCCCGTAGGGTGTTATACCCCCAAAAGAGAGCCACTGGTTTCAATACCCCCCCCCCCACCCCTCATGTCCATGGCCTCCCTGTGGGCACCTTCTGAGCAAGATGCCTTAACCCCTACCTGGTTCTGAATTATTTGTGTCTGTGTGCTCTAAGGTGTGGTGGATAGGAGTTAAAAGATAAAAGTCTGCTAAATAGTAGTTGGTAGAAGGTACAGGGGTAGTGGTGGGGCTTGGGAAGGAATCCATTAGAAGTACTTATCTTTTGAATGCAACGTGTTTCACCAAGCCCTCTTCTTGGATCAACTTCTTCTTCTTATCTCAGACCTCGGTGGAACGCCTGAGACGCTGGTGATGACGTCATCTCCGAGGTGATCTCGGATCCAGAAGTTGGACGATGCTATAGCCAAACTTCTGGGGGGGGGGGGGTGAATTGTTCTGCACCTCGGGCTGGAAACCTGAAAGAGCGTGAGCAGACCTGTGCAGTGTTTCCAGTTTCTTTTTTAATACGGACATTCTTCCGAAGAAGTATCAGAAGACGATTTTTTTTAACAAATGTATTTCTACAGTGGCCGGTCTACCACTCAGGCCTGACTCCCATCAGCCACATGGATTGGACGTGATTGGTGAAAAAACAAATTCGAAGCGAAAGGAAAGTGAAACACCCCGTTCGCCCAGATTGGAGCACGTCGTAACCATGGGACCTCCG
>JAXIVH010000020.1:888894-909237 GCA_036785325.1 Urophycis tenuis | reverse complement strand
CAGCCGCAGGCCTGTATTAATCCCAATCATTAATTAAATTGAACCAACCTGTCCGTCTAACTGCGCTCACTCTGCCTGCCCACCTACTGTGCACGACCGGAGTCTTCCTCAGGACGAGGCAGACCTGTTGCTAAGCTGACAAGCTAGACGCGTGTTTTGGTGGAGTGGCGTTGGTGGAGGGGGGGGGGGGGGGGGGGGGGGGGGGGGGGGGGAGGCCAAAGAGAGGGGTGAGATTTGTTTTAGGTCGGATACTTTCATAATTTTGCTTATGCTGACTGGTTTCGTGAAATTGCCGACCGTGGCTTTAATATGTGTGAGATTTCAAAAAAAGGCATGGATGAAAGTTATTCATGTTGGTAGGAACAGTGCTATAGGTGAATCAGTGCTATATAGGTGAAACTCAGGGACAGCTTTGATTGATGACATACACACCTTTCTGCTGCTATGGAAACGGCAGCATGAAAGCTGCATTCAAATAAGCACCAAGGATAAACACGTCAGTGAGCAATGCTGATGTTATTGCCGTCAACAAAAAAATATACATCGGTATTATTAAAGCTGCATTTAGCAACTTTGGCTTGCTTATTTGATTGTGTTTTGATTTGGTCTCAAGGTCCTCGTGCACTCGTTTGACGACTTGCCCTTGCTACCGACCTGAATGTGAAAACCCTCAATCAAAACACGACTGGATGAAAACCAAGGGGGTGAGCAGCTTTAAGTTGGATTTCATTTATGATAAATCACAGAAAGTCCCAAAGCTTCAGAGACCCAACTAACTGAAATCAATACATTTTACTAAGGCGAAATAACCCCGAGTTGTGTTCAGAAGAGTAAAATGAATTTGTCCTTATAGTAAAATAACCCTTTTTTTTTCACGACACCTTTCCCCACCTGAATACAAAGTCTGAGCGCTCTGATAATCAGCATGAATCACCCACCTCACGCCGAACCACACACAAACCCACACTAGGGGCCCGTTGTGTCTGTCCCCTGTGGACGTCTCTCTCTCCCTCTCGCTCTCTCCGAGTTAATAATGCAGGACTCCATTTCCCCCAACGCGGCCACGCTGCATGGAAGCCATACGACGGCCAGGGAGAGTGAGAACAAACGAAACTCCTGAGAAATGTTTCAATTTCAAAATTTTCCTCCTCGTTGAGTAAAAACAACATTTTTGTGCTTAATTTTCTGATTGACTAAACTTGGCACTGTAAAGGGGATCCAGCTTTGCCCAGGTGGCGGTGGTGGTGGGTCTGTGTGTGTGTGTGTGTGTGTGTGTGTGTGTGTGTGTGTGTGTGTGTGTGCGCACATGTCTGTGTGTGTGTTAGTTAAGGCTGAAAGGATTAGTTGATCACATTATTTTACTTATTATGTCGAATCCAATCAAATTTTGATTGATGAATCTGTTATGTTTTTTTTTAAAATTTAGATAACAAATAATAACATGTTCTGCTTATTGTTGCAGTTCAATTTAAATATTTGGTTTGTGGAACATTATAAAAGCAATAGATTATTTTTTCTTGGCTGTGTTTCAGATAAAGTAAGCACATTTAGGACATCACTTTGGACTCTAGTGCTGTGATGGCATTTGCTGTTATTTATCGTCTTTGAAAATAGACATAAGTTGCAGCCCTTCTGTGTGTGTCTGTACGTGTGTGTGTGTGTATGTGTGTGTGTGTGTGTGTGTGTATGTGTGTGTCTGTACGTGTGTGTGTGTGTGCGTGTGTGCGTCTTCATGCCTAGCTTTGTTTGTGAGTGTGCCGCTGTCTCTAAATGCAAAACTGAAATATAATTGAAGACAATGGAAGCAAGAGTTTGAGGCTTCATCGTGATTCAGACTATTCTTCTACACTTATCTCAACTAGGGGAAAAAGCGAGAGACAGGAGTTAAACAATTTAAAGGTTGAAATACTATCGACGCGTTGTAGAAAGCCACGGCGCTTCTTCAAAGAATTATCTGAACAAAAGCTGCAGCAGTGGTGTTCATATTTTTTATCTCATTTCTCAAAGTCAATTTTACAAAACATATTTATGAGTCACTGGAGTGCTGTGGAGATGGTGGGGGTTGTTCTAAGGTTTTTGTTTTCGGTACTCGTTTCATCAGTTCTGTTTGGTAAGCGTACCAGATAACCACGTGACGTTAAGAATGCGAGAGTCATGACATTTCTCAAGTCTCCTGTCTTGTGTTAATTATACATTGCTGTTGCCCACACACACACACACACACACCCACACACACACACACGTGTCTGCAGCTGTAGTACTCTGTGAAGGCCCAAAGTGGATTTGTGTTTTACCGTTCATGCTTGAATTGCCGGTCTATCTTCTTCTTCTTTTTTTTTTGCCCCCAAAAACAACTGATCATTTCGCGTTGTTTTTCTGTTCCACTCCAGGGGAGTGTAGTGCTGCTGCTGCTGCTGCTGCTGCTGCTGCTGCGGGTTGCGAGTTGCACGCCGCCGTGTTTACCGGAGCCTGGCGGAGCCCGGAACTCTGGCGGAGAGCGGCAGAACTTCTGGTGCGCTGCTGCGGAGCTCCCCGCGGCCGCGGCTGCTGTCAATACTTTACATGGAATGAACAGGAAGAGTGAGATCAATCCTCTTTGTTTTCCTGCTGCTCATATTGGATTTTCAGCAGCCCGCCCTCCCCCGGGACACAAACTGTACTGAAAATATTTCTGGGCCTACTCTCAGGACATTGGAGGGAGGGCGGGGTGGGTGGGGGGGGTTTTATTGTGAAAATCATAGATTTTTTTTTTTTTTTTTTTTGGGGGGGGGGGTATAACTCTCTATTCTGTGGCTGGCCTGAAGCCTTTCAAGCCTTCAAAGAAGGCGAGCAGCATGCAGTAACACAGATGTGGACGCCTCGGACAGGTATATCGGACCGTGTATCATTGTTATTGGAGATAGACCCGGGTTGGGAGAAAAACAACTGGCAGGGTTTTATTTCAAGAGAACTCTGAACACATGTGTCGGTCAGGCGGAAGCTCCTTTTAAAGATATTCAGAAGATAAGTCTTGAAAAAAAATCTCGAAGACACGAGCATTCAAAGGAGAAACGTGGTATGAGGAAGTCAAATAATCAATATCATGCCAGCGCTGTTGTGAAACAAAACAAAAGACGTTTACCTGCAGCGGTGGATCTCAAGGCCTGGTGTTTCCAGACATAGATACGGTGTGTGGGGCCGATGGTGATGCACAAGGAGCAGCTCAACACCTACCTGCTGCCCGAATCCAGGAAAAGTCACTGAGATTGACGTTGATCGAATCGATTGCAGCCCGTCATGCGTCATAACAAGAGAGAGAGAGAGAGAGAGGGGGATGGAAAGCAGAGAAGGGGGGAGAGTAGGAGGGAGAGGGGGAGGAGGAGGAGGAGGAGGGGGACAGAGCGAAAGAGAGACAGACACACATTTACAGTCATATTATGATGGTGTTTTAGATTATTGATTGAACTATTTTCATGCGACACGTTATTTTACTTTGGCGATGCGACGCGTGTCATCCAGGGCGACCCCGCGCCCCCCCCCCCCCCTCCCCCCATGGCCCCCGAGGGAGACGTGACATGCTTAGGAGACGCGGGATAATGACGGCGAGGTCGTCGAGTGTCCCCCCCCCCCCTGGAGTCGCCTTCCTGCCACGGCGCCGGACGACCGCCGCCGTTACAATTTGTTTCCCCGGGGCCTCGCGGTCCCTTCTCGGTAGAAGACAGGGGTCACTCGTACCCGGGGTCGACGGGGAGCGCTGTGGGGGGCGGAGCTCTGACCCCGCGCTGCTTCGGTGCTTTGGGGGCGGCAGTAGCTCAGTGGGGTAGAGCGGGTGGACAGAGGGGGTCCGTCCGCTTACTGTAGGGTCGGCGGTTCGATCCCCCTTGATCCCCCCCCCCCTCCTCCTCTTCCAACTGCCCACATGTCGAACCCCCACACACATGTACTGATTGTAAGTCGCTTTGCATAAAAAGCGTCTGCTAAATGCCCCCCTTTACCCCTTTGCTTTCCCCCTGCCGGACCCTCGAGTCCAAACGACAACAACGATCACTTCGGGTTAGCGTCGCGTGCTCGTACGCACGCCGACCAGCGAGCAGCTGGCCCCTGCGGCGCCGCCCAGACGTGGTTGTTTTTTTGTGTTTCCCGGTGCCGGCGCCTCTCTTGAGTCTCGCAGCGAGTCCCGCCATGACAGGAAACATATTCGTGACCACAAAAGGTCCGTCACTTGCTCCCACTCGCTGGTCCCGAATACCCGAGTCGCGTTCATGACGCGGCCGTCCGGGGAATGAGAACCGTGTATTTAGTGTCTGGAAAAAAACGCCACCTTGGGATCAGCAAGGTGGTGTGAGTTTTTTTTTTTTTTTTTTAAACACAAAAAAAAAACAACAACAACAGCAACATTTTGAAAATGACAACCGCCCGTACTTCGGGCGACAGGCTGCCTCCAGCTGTTACGCCGGGCCGCGTCTGACGGCCTTCATTCCGACACCGTTTTCTCTCCATTACCCCAGGAGCGCCGGCGCTCCGCGCGCCTTATTTGTTCAGAGGGGAAACAGCTGGCTCAGTGGTGTGTACATTCATTACGGCTCACGCATAGATTTACTGATCCACTCGCCACCGCCACCACAGACACAGACCTTGAGACACACACAAACACACACAAACGTGTGTTTCTGCAGACTTTTGTTCAAACAGACACGTCGTGTTGTTTGTTTCCGGGGTGAAAACACTGGGGTTGTTCACAGGGGAGACCCTTCCTTCCCGGTGTCTCATCTCCAGGCTGATGCTCGTGATGGAGCGGGGGCTGCCCCCCCCCCCCCACCCCCCCCCCCACCCCCCCCCCCCCCCCCCCTCAGGCCGACCGCCACGGTCAATCACACTGCTGCTGCTGTCGCCTCGGCACATACAGGTGGACTCCATCTTGGTTAAAAAAAAAAAGACAACATACATGATAATAATAATAATACGAATAAAAACGTTGTATCTGGTTTGTGCTTTTCTAGATACTAAGAGACACCTTTGCAACATGACAAAAACAATCATCAAAAACAAAAGCAAATATCAATAAAGGTCACGTTAAAACATTTATAAAAGCGTGAACATTCAAAGGCAGAAAGGGCGACAGAGTGGTGTGGAGAGATAGATGTTAAATGTTGTTTTTTTTTAAAGTGAGGTTTGAGTGATGTTCTCAACGAGTGGCGGAGTCACATGTTTTAGATGTTTGTCATTAATGAGCAGACAGAGGTGCACATCACATGAAACACTTATCCACAAACGAGTATGATTCAGAAGCCCTTTGTGCTTCATACAACAATGGACATCTTTGCAATTGAAGATGTCTTTTGTCAAAGAACTCATGTGTGCAACAGCATGTTGCACACATTTCTACTGTGAGGTGCCTACTGGATCCTCAATATCAGCAGAGACAACTGAATGGCCTAATTTGGGTTCAAATATTTTTTTTTTTTACCTACCGTTTATGGTTCTGAGATGTAACCAAGCCAATCACAAACTCTTTGAGTTAAGGCCCTGCCCTCAAGTGGTCGCTGATTACACACACCTATAACATCTCCTCAGCAACAGACACTCAAACACAAGCTCTAGAACTCTACTGAGGCAAGGATTCGATTTCAAATATTTCCAAATGCTGAGTTCACACGAGGCGCTCGGTGTGCCCAGCGTTCCTGTGGAGGCGGTCGAAGTCGTGTCGACGCCAACGGGGGTTAATGTGATCCTGTTGCTGCTAGGACACTAAAGCTGGATGGTAAGCTAGCCAAACCATGCTACGCAATGCTCAGACACACCAGGAGTAGTGGAGCTAAAGTGCACCAAATATCTTGTTCTGAATTCACTGACAGCTGACACTGTGGTTTTGTAGGGCCTCTATTGTTTCTTTTCAAGCTCATCCCTCATTGGATAGCTCCATCCGCCAATTAAAAGAAATAATTTTCATTGGCGGCCATGTTTGAAGGTCTCAAAAGCTCAAATGTAGGGGTGGAAACAAAGTGTGTGAGTGTGAGTGTATGTGTGTGTGTGTGTGTGTGTGTGTGTGTGTGTGTGAGTGTGTGTGTGTGTGTGTGTGTAGGGGGGGGGGGGGAGACAAGTCCCTACACTTGCATAACCGAACCTAACGAAACCCTTTGTGCATCTCCCAGTAAACCATTTCATATTTCTCCTCATCATATTGACACCTAATATGCGAGGACAGCGACATCACTCAGAATTACGTCATAGTCCTTGTACACGAGCCTACAAGCTAGTCCAAATGTAAAACATGGTGACGCTAAAACTACAAGTGTCATCCAGTGGGAGATATCCAAGTCACAATGCACACAAAAAAAACTACAGGAAAAACTACAAAATAATTATTGTAATAATTAAAGAAATGTTAATGATGTTACTCGTATAGTTTCAAGCCGAGTTCTCGAACCACGGGCCAGCATGTGCAGCCCTCCAGGATCGGTTCTGTTTCCACGGCAAGTGGATCCAGCTCAAGGTTTCCAGGGCCGCCGCTCCAAAATGTATTTCATTTAGTTGGCATGCAAGAATAATTCCCAACGTCTCCGCATTGTGTTTCTTTTATGCTTCGCTGAATATGCTGATGTGTAGATGTGTGTGTGTGTGTGTGTGTCTGTCTGTATCTCCTGAGATACCGCGGGGGATATTGTGTCCGTATCCTAGCACAAGTTTAGCTCTCTTTATTTCCATATAAAAGTTTTTACTTCTCTATTTCAAATGATCAGTTGCTAACCGCGTTGAAGCCCTTTTCGAAGAAAGAGAGAGAGAGCGACAGAACCATTGAACGTCTGGGAGTACATGCTGAATAACCCTCAATTTGTCGATCTTTGGCTTCAATTAGATGACTCTTCTCACAATGAAACTCCACCCCACACACCAGCGCCAACGTCTGCCTCTAACTTCTTCGGAGTGATTTTTAACCGCCGCACAAAGTAGCGTGGAGAGAGAGATAGAGAGAGAGGGCGACTTGTCATGTGACCGTCAGCCATCTTTCGTGATAGTCTGCCATAGGGGCCTCAGGATGAATGCGAGCGGATTACTCTTTGTGTCGCTGTGTACGTGCGCCCAGCACACGCACGCATGTATCACTGGTGAACTCCACCGCCCACTTATTACTGTGCTCTTTAATATGCAATGCACGGGGGTGAGTTGTCTTGATTGCCAGCACTAACTACAGCCTGGGAAGCCTTGCAGCCAAAGTAGGCCTTCTGGTGCTGGCAATCCATCTCAGTCTGAGGTGTAGCAACAGGCTGGCTGTGTTTTTTGTTTTTTTACACCAATCATTTCTTTACAGTGCCTACCTATTTGTATTTGCTGTTTCGATTTGATGATCCAATCAAATACTGATATGCTGATATGTTCATTTACAACCTCAATAAATTTCGTGTCGGACTACGTGACGCAAAAGAAATCATCTACATCCATAAACGTATGTGCCAGAGTTAATTAATTCGGCTATCAAAACTGATGTTAATGCTACAGAATCATAAACTATGTCATGTATACGGTGTCGGCTATTAACATTACGGCGATGAAGATGCCTTTACGAAACATTACGATCATATCAGAGGGCATAAAGAGAGATGCTGTGTAACAAATGGAAACAGGACTGCTCCATGATCAAGCATCCATCATCATCATCATCATCAGTGTGAGTCAGACAGTATCAGATATACTAGAACTAGAAATTGTAATTCCGCATGAGGAATTACTTGTGCATAGAAATGCCAGTAATCATTGAGATAAACTTAGTTGAGGTGGGAATTGAACCGTCAACCTCCCGGTTGTGGGACACACACTCTACCCACTGACCTATGGCGCCCAGTCGACTGAGGGAAAGCAATTAGCGGAGTCAAACGTAACAATTCGAAAGCTTGGCTCAATGTTATCCGAGTTTTTTTCATTTTTAATCACAAATATCTCAAAAAGTATAAAGTTTACGAAAATTGAAAATACATAGCACAGCCATACGCAAGTCAACCTTTTGTACTACTAGTTTGAATGAAATCTCGACTGTCAGTCTTTTGTTTAGCCCCCACTAATTGCACAAATATGGTGTGAAGAAGAAAAACACGACAGGCAAAGAAAGCGATGTCTCGATTGCGCATAAGTAGGTAACCTAACCGAAACCAAACCCATTCCAAATCAAACAAACCCTTTTTGTTCGGCTCACACTTGACTGCGATTTCCGTCTGTGCCGGAGTAATCCCTGTCCCCCCCCCACCCCCGTCCTCTGCAGCAGAGTTGTTGGGAGGGCCGCGCTGGAAATCCTCATTCACCCGCCGCGGCACTTCGGTCATTAGCCTCCCATTACGGACCGGCGCCGCACCGGCCCGGTGAGCAGCTGGGGCCGAGCCTCACCGCACGCTGCCCGAGCGAGCAGAACCACGGGGGGGGGGTGAAGGCGCTACGTGCTCCCCGAGCGACCGTTCAGAACCCGGCGGTTAGAATACGATTCTGTCTTTGTGCCGGTCTTTACTTTTAGAGGAAGGGAACCGTCAGCCCGTGTGCAGCGGCCTCGCTTTGCTTCAAACTGAAATACGGAGCGGGTGATTTTTTTTTTTTTCTGGGGGGCGTTGGGGGGAGATAGCTCGGATTTTTAGGATGCAAAGTTGGTATCCGTCAGGGTTTATGGTCTCTGTGAGTCTCTGCTGCCAAGGGAAGGAAGACTTTCTCTTTTTTGAGGGGGGCTTCCTGGTTTTGTTTGAAATTATTGGCAGGATGTTGCATCAGGATGTTCAAGACTTAATGAATGTGGGAAACTGTGATCCGGTTCGGGTTCAATCTCTCACTTGATTCTTTGAGAATGTTTAACCAGCCACTGTGCAGGGATGTGCGGTGCCCTTTTTGTTCGACAGAACATCTTGATTCAGGGTGAACTGCGAGTCTTGATGTCTAATCTTTTATGTGGCGGTGAGTTAACTCATTTAAACAAGGCGGCGTCGGCATTGAAGAAGGGAAGCAATTATAATTGTGTGATCCACTTAATTCACCTGTCATGACTTAAAATCACTCTTGAGTCCCTTGATTATTCTTTTATTGTCATTATCAACCCGGGACACCTGCTACTTTCAAAAGCTTGATAGCTGCGTGCTGCTTCACATAAACCCAACAGATTACCCTTTGTGTTCTTTTTTTTATTAAAATGGCCACTTTCCCCAAGTTGACGTGGCCAAATATTTCTTTTGTACACGGAGTGGTTAGATTTATTTTTACTTGAATAGTTGAACGTGTAGAAACGGACCCAACGCGGTGAAAAAGTTACTTTTCTGTCGGCACAGTCCATATCCGACCTTCACAAATCAAGAACGCTGCAATTAAAAGAAATGACATTTTTATCCCTTTTTTACGAGCAATGAAACTATTTTTCAATTGAGCGAACAAAAATTGCGCGGTGAATGGATTGCCCCCGCGCCGCATCACGCTTTTCGCATGCACATATTTGTCTCCGCGTTTGAACAAAACGTGACTACGTTTATATTCCAGTGTACGCATTCAGGGCGCAGCCTGACGCATGCCTTCCTCCGTGGAAAGTTGTACGGATTAATCCGAGGGTGATTTAAACGAGGGCTATCTCTGCGGATTCATTACCACTCTAAACATGAATTATGGCTTTCTCATGCCAACTACAATGTCCATATGATTACGCTGACGTCCCTGAGATAATCGTTATGCAGATTAACGCGCGGGCTTTGCTCGTTACTGTTTCCCGGCCTATATTAAGTGCAGGATATTTGCATGATATGAACCCCCCGTTTGTGCTTGGCTGTCGGTGTTAAATCCTCAGGAAAATAACTTGAAATCCGGACGATTAAGAGGCTTATCTTTTTATCAAACAATAAGACCACAGCAAATGTTTTATTAAAACTTAACATTGCTTTCACAATAATGGCTTACATATTAAATTGCCGTGCAAACAAAAATATGTGGGTGTGTGTGAGTTATTCACAGTGATCCCTGTTTAGACCTTTTCCATATGCCAAATATTTCATATACCATGAAGTCATACTTGTGTACCATACATCTGAAGAATGGAACAGGTAAATACCATGTGAGAAATGCTGGCCAGTGTTCAATACTGTAATCCTGGCCGTATATCAACAAGAAAAATGCCCAAAAAATGACACGGCTCCATTTGTGTTCTAGTTGTGTGTTAGCTTGCAGCGATGTGGGCTTACTTGACATGAGTTAGCTTTGTTGACATGTGTTAGCATATAGGATGTGCACAACCTTACCGGGATGCATGTTAGGATGGAGGATGTGTGCTAGCTTCCTGGGATGTGTGCAAGCTTTGAGGATTGTCTTGGTTCTGAGGATGTGTGTTACCTTTGTGAGATGTGTGTTAACTTTTAAGATATTTGCTATCTTTGAGGATGTGTGATGGCTGCAGGGGTGTGTGTTAGTGTCGAGGATGTGTGCTGGCTAACTTGGAAGATAAGACATATGAATTGACTTTAGACAAGAATGTTTGGAGAGGAGTCCATAAGCATATTTCCAGTATGAAACTCTATTATAATAACTCTGTAATTCTATTACTAGCCCATTTTGTGCATTCCAACTGTCTCTTTTCTTTATTTTGTCAGGCCATTGCATTAATTTTATGGGGATAATTCTACTTTCTACTTGCTTTTGGGCCGATTGGCGACATTCTGTAGCTCCTCCTTGCATCTTACTGGAGAACAGTGGTAGAAGTGAGTCAACCCAACCCTGATGGATGTGATTTGCAGCTAGAGAAGGCTCAAGCCGCCCAGGCACTCATAGTGCTATTTAAAATCTGTGTTGGTAGGAACCTGTTTGGATTAATAGCCAACAGCGGACGTGAATTGGACCCAGGGGACATTTGAGGGATCCATGTGGGTCAATTCCAACAGTGATCCCTCTTATTTATGTGCCAGTGCCAAAAGCCCGGCTGAATTTAAATACTTTTGGTAGAATTCTGTGTTAAGTGTGCCGCTAGGTGACTCACTCAAAACATGAAGGCCTTTTTTTTTGTGTGTGTGTGTTTTTAAATAAGTCTAGAGCGACGGCTTCGTCTCTCATCAGGTTGCCTCTGTTCTGGCAGAAGCGAGCCGTGACATGAACCATGTGACCTGTGGATCTTTGATTTGTGGATTTTGTGGAAGAAGGGGGGGGGCGGAGCTGGGGAGAAAAGGTCAGGACTGGAGCCAGCCTGTCAATCAATGCGAACACGCCCCCCAAATATAGCACCTCTGTCGGCAAGAGTGAGTGCTTGTTGAGCAGCGCTGAGCTGTCAACATGTTGCTCAGCTCCAGTCTAAAATGTATAGCGTAGCTGAGCAACACGTTGATACATCATCAAGCACATTGACCCGTCTATACATTTAGACATATAGGTGGTCAATGTGCTTGATAATATATAGGAAGGTTCGGCTGCTTTGAGGGGCATTTCCATTTAGCTGACATTTTAAAGACGAAACTCTTACAAGGTCAAAAGGTCCAGGATGTGTGCGTGCCTGTGCGTGTGTGTGCGTGTGTGTGCGTGCGTGCGTGTGATGTTAAATTATTCAGGGGGAGAATATAATTATTGAGATTTTAAGGCACATGTACATGAAATATTCTGAGAGCTCATTTCGTGCAGTGCAGAGAGACAAACATGTGCCTCCAGCGACCCTGGTGAACTGGAGTGATTAGTAGTGTTCCAGGGCTGGTGATGTACCACTAATCCTTCAAAATGCACCACAGAGCTGTTTAATGTGTTCTCTACTTGTATGTCCAAGCACGGGGTTGGCTGAGGTGAGCCCTTTTCTGCTTTCAAGTTCAGAGTGCTCCCGCTGCTTGTGGGAGCCGTTCAGATGACAACGTGCCCACGGATGGGATTAATATTCCAGTTCAACAACACACAGCGTTTGCCCGCATACTTGATCCTGATTGGTTGGTGACGATCCGAGGCTTTTTCCAATGAGGGGACGCCTCTCGGCCCGCTTTTTTAACAGCTCTGAATCAGCGAGCGACAAATCAAGCGTTAACGACAATGGTCAAACGCAAGCGTTAACAACAACGGTCCAATACGAAAACCAACCACCAGGTGTTCCCTTGACAACGTAACATAAAGAAAACGCTGACAAAGTGTTTTTTTTTTTTTTATGGTTTTTTTATGATGTTCGCATCCTTACATACAGATTGCCATTTGTAATGAATCGACTTGCAGTTTTTCGATATACCTAGTGTAACGTTACTCTCGTTTGATCCCCGGGGGGCCCCAGTCCACCTGGTGTCCCCTTAGCAGCGGGCAGCTGAAGTCACCGCGGCGCGGCGGATCAAAGGGCTCACTGGCTCATTAGCAGCTAGCAAAAATGTCTCCGGAAAAGGGAACTTGTAGTCTCCTAATTGTGCTTTAATACGGGAGAGAAGTCAACGCGATGGCGCGCCGTGTTCGAAGGATCCGGTTGCCTTAAGCTTGGGACACGGACGCCGCCGTGCGCGTGCGTCGGGCCTGCGCGGTCATTACCGCCTTACCGCTGCGTTTCGTGTGGCCGCGTGGCGTTCACAATGGCGAGCGTCTCCGCTGCCCGCCTGCCAGCCTTGTCTCTGCACACTGAGTTAATGCACACCGAGTTAATGGCCTTTTTTTTTTTAACTGAATGTCGTTGTTGAATTTGATGTTTAAGTTTTGTTTCGACAGGAAAGAAGTGTGTCCGAAATAAATAATAGTTGTTTTTATTAAATGAAAGTTGCTGGCAATCCCTCATCATTTGTTCTGGCTCACTTTGAGGCCATTGCGAGGGCTGGTGTCGGGTTTCTGTGGTCAATGTGTCCAGGTGCTTAGATGTATCTAGTTTGCATCACAAGTGGGACCTTATCCATTTTTTCAACATATTCTACAGAAATAGGCATTGAAACAAAAAATAGGCAAGTAACCTGTTAACATGGGGAGTGTGGCTGCTCTATCCTGTTAATACGGGCAGTGTGGCTGCTCTATCCTGCTGTTAACATGGGCAGTGTGCCGCTCTAACCTGTTAACATGGGCAGTGTGGCTGCTCTAATCCCGTTAACATGGGCAGTGTTGCTGCTCTAATCTGTTAACATGGGCAGAGTGGCTGCTCTATTCCATTAACATGGGCAGTGTGGCTGCATTAACCTGTTAACATGGGCAGTGTGGCTGCTCTAGCCTGTTAATATGGGCAGTGTGGCTGCTCTATCCCCTTAACTTGGGCAGTGTGTCCCGCTCTATCCTGTTAACATGGGCAGCGTGGCTGCTCTATCCCGTTAACATGGGCACCATGGCTGCTCTAACCAGTTAACTTGGGCAGTGTGGCCGCTCTATCCTGTTAACATGGTCAGCGTGGCTGCTCTATCCTGTTAACTTGGGCAGTGTAGCCACTCTATCCTGTTAACATGGGCAGTGTGGCTGCTCTATCCTGTTAACATGGGCAGTGTGGCTGCTCTATCCTGTTAACATGGGCTGCCGAAATGAAACTCAACAGGTAGTGCCCACCCCCCCCCAGACCCACCCCCCCGCCCCCCCCCCCCCCCCCCCCCCCCCACGCACACACGCAAGGCAGTGCGTCCCAGGCATTGCGTTCCAGTGTCACCTGACGCAAGCATCCTGTTGGCGTGGCAACAATAGCGCAGCTGTCCTCAGCATGTGGCTCAAAACTGCTGCCGGCTCTCCTGGCGCTTTCCCTTTGTGCCTTCATTTCACTTTGAGCCCTCGCTGACGTCACCGCGTGGCCACATCGCCGCGTCTGTCGTTTTTGTATTCATTTCCTTATTTGAGACCGCGCTCGTCTTTTTCGGGAAGCCCATCTTCAGCCGGGTAGGCCGGGGGAGCGAGCGCGTCGATGAAGACGACAACGAAGACGACGAAGACTATGACGACGACGACGACGACGACCCGGTGTTTGTTTCCCGGTCGTCTTCCCCGCGCCCGCGGCGCCGCCGCCATGCTAGTTGAGAAGTAGGCCATCAAAGGCAGGCCAGGGCAACAGCTGAGGCGCCTGTGGCTGAGCATTAAGCACACAGTGGGGCGTGCTTTGTAGTGGGAGGGGTGCGGGGCCCCTCGGTGAGCCAAATGACAGCCCAGCGTGGCGCAGCGTCATAATGACTCCCCGGCTATCAGAGGCAACACATACACATAGTTTATTCATATTCCTGCCCCGCCTGGTCCTGTGGGGGAATGTGTTGTGGACTGTGGCGTGTGTGCGTGTGTGTGTGTGTGTGTGTGTCTGTGTGTGTGTGTGTGTGTGTGTGTGTGTGTGTGTGTCTGTCTGTGTGTCTGTGTGTCTATGTGCCTGTGTGCCTGTGTGTGTGTGTGTGCCTGTGTGCCTGTGTGCGTGTGTGTGTGTGTGTGTGTGTGTGTGTGTGTCTGTGTGTGTGTGTGTGTGTTTGTGTCTGTGTGTCTGTGTGTGTGTGTCTGTGTGTGTGTGTGTGTGTGTGTGCGTGTGTGTGTGTGTGTGTGTGTGGGGAGGGGGGGGGTATTTTTTTTCTCAAGTGGAGTGAATTGAATCTCATGAATTGATGTTTGCTTGCAGAAGATTGGGCTAATTTGATGAGACTGTTTCCAGAAAAGCACACACATTGTGACGCCGTATTGAAAGATTGATGGATGTTTTATGAAGTCAGATTTGCGGGGTGTGCTCGAATGTTTGTGGCTAATTGACTGCAGCTGGAAACGTTTATGGTAAAGCAGTGTGATGTATGCAGGCCTTCATTTGACTTCAGAATAACAATCAGCTGTAGAACAATTCTGATATAGGTGTGGAGTAGATGTCCAACTGCATTGTGGGAGTTGTTCTTAATTGTATATTATAAATCAACTGAATAAGGCTTGCAGCAGCAGGTTCTCCATGTGAAACACTGTACATATGCATTGGGAACAAATCAGTGGTACGTTCAAATTAAAACGTAAATTTGCAAATAAGTAAAACTATATTCATACAGGCTACAGATACGGAAAAAGGGAAAGCACAGACACAAAAAGAAAATGCATTCAAGAGTGCATACAAACGACGCACACACAGATGCAACGCATTCATCAACCCGTGAGCGTTCAAAGGCAACGATTGCTCGAACCTTGGCCTTTATAGCTCAGTGTGCTTGGCCAAAGAACCAGCCTAATATTCCTGTTCAGCACCGCATGCTATCCATGAGTATTAATGCATCTTAATAGCCATCCCTTGTTCCCATTTCCAATATGAAACCCACTTAATCAATTTACAGAGCCAAATATAATCCGTAAAGTTAGTTGCAGGTCTTCTTGTTGTTATTGTCTTGTGCGTAATGTGGACCCCAGGAAGCTAGCTGACTACAGAGTTTTACAGCTAATGGGATGTTTTAATAGACAATAAACTAAACATGCAAAATTTCCATTACATTGTATTAACATGTAAATTGATGCAGTGTGGAATGAAGTTTCCTCAACCTAAATTATGACCCTACTGTATTCTCAGGAACAAAATACATCTATAATAGAAGTGGGAAGAGTCATACAGTTTAATGTAAAATAAGTGCAGACTTGCAAGTTGGATAGTGGTGAGAAAAAAAATCATAAAGGCACAAACTCTAGATGAGCTGTACATTATTAGGTTAAATGTATTTTTCTCATGGCCTGGGATCAGACTGCTTCCTGTGGATATACTCTCTGTTGTAGTGTAGTCTGTGATGCCATCTGTAGGACCTCCTGCTTTGTTGCTGGTCTTTCCAAATCAGGCCATGATGCATTTGGTCAAATTCCCCCCAAAAATACCATTGCTTGTATTACCATCTGTATAACGGCTGATGGAAACAGAAGGGCACTTCCGCATTCGTATTGAATGAGGAGCACCGTCTTTATTGATCCGGTGGTGTTAGAGGTGGTGTCCAATTATTTCATCAGTGAGATGGACCCCCAGAAACCTGAAGCTTCTCACCGTGTCCACTGCCCTAGTGCCCGTGCCACTGTTGTGCAATAGACAGTGTGATTGCTCCTCCACTTCCTGAAATTGACAATCATCTCTTTACTCTTGCTAACATGCAGGGGGACATTTTGTTGTCCGGACACAATTCTACCAGGTCTTTCATCTGCTCCTCGTGGGCCATCTCGCCATTATTAGTGTTTCCCCACTGCAGTGGGGTGAGCGTCAGCGGCCTTAATGATGGTGCTGGAGGTTTGTCTGGCCACACGTTCATGGCTGAACAGGGAGTAGAAAAGTGGGCTAAGCACTCAGCCGTGGAGAAGCTGCAGTGATTAGGATTAGTGTTGGAGAGGGTAACATCTCCTATCTTCTCTACCAGAGGCCTCTCTTTGCCCTAACGTCATACCGTTGTACACACCAGTCTTTAGAATCCAGTAAACTCAGCGTGATGCCACCTTTAGACGCGATGATTAAATTGAATGCAAGTGTTGCGTACATATGTTCCACAAAACGGGGCGCAGCGTGGAGCCAGACCCAGGCGACTTCCTTTTGTGGGTCTGTTGTACCGGCTCAGCAAGGAGAACAGCTCCTAATGTGTGTGTGTGTGTGTGTGTGTGTGTGTGTGAATACGGCTTTTAATGACAAACCACTCAAAGCTCTGCATGATGACTGGAGAGAGCTGCGGCGCACTCTGGGTGTTTACGCAGGTTACAGGGGGTTTTCTCATGATGCTGAAGGCGGTCGACCTGAAGCATTGTGCAGCAGTTGAATGGGTCGCGCCGCGGCGATAATAAAGGTGTCCCAGTGTACCCAATGATACGCCCTTGTGTGTCCACAACACACCATCTGTGAAACAGTCTCGCTTATGCATTGGTGGCACGCAAGACGACATTATTTATTCAGCTTTTTGAATAATACAGAAGGCCACCTGAGATATAAGATATGCATCATGGATGATCTGCAGCAAAATGATCAATAATGCCTTTGACTTCTGTCCATTTGTGCTTTTTTTTGTC
Source organism: Urophycis tenuis (assembly GCA_036785325.1). NCBI lineage: Eukaryota > Metazoa > Chordata > Actinopteri > Gadiformes > Phycidae > Urophycis > Urophycis tenuis. The sequence goes on along the minus strand of JAXIVH010000020.1, from coordinate 892,374 downwards.
TTGGATAGCAACACGACTGGTGCCCACGCTGCTTAGCATAGCACAGTTTGTTCCCAAGGATACCAGGTAAAGCATAAATATTCATGCGTGACGGGGGGGGAAAAAACCAAAACAACGTGACAACACAAGTGGCCGACCCCAAACGGAGATGCACTTGCAGAATGGTAACAGTAAAAAAAAAAATATATATATATATATATATATATATATATATATATATATATATATATATATATATGAGAATGTATTCGGGAGGCAGCAGAGATGATCCGCTGTCCAGGCTGTGCTTACGGGGGTGTCTCGTCAAGGGACGAGCTGCCCGCATACGGGCAGCAGCTGTCCCGGTGGCGACGGAGATACAAAAAAAAAAAAAAAAAGCACCTGGGAGATCTTTAACAAGCAGAGCGACCGCCCTGTCGGTCTGCTTGTTATTTACCCAGGTCCTTTTGTTGGCCTCCAGCCTCAAATCAAACCCCCGACCGCCCTGCACGCCACGCCTTGCGGACCGCGGCGGGGAAATCCAATTCGGGATGCTAGCTTTGGAACTATAGGCGTAAGAGTGGTCTGGGGAAACAGCAGGCGTTCCCACTGCTGTCGTCGCAGTAGCAGCGGTGGTGGGGGAAACAGACAGACGGAAAGGTGTTCGTAGGTAGCAGGCAAACCTGGTTGGCCATATCAGCGTTTACTCTCATACGTAACAGATGGTCTGCTTCGTTGTGTTCGTTTTTTTTTTTTGTATATTATTGTTGCAAAAAAAATGTGTTTTCTTGCTAGGTTTTTTTTTTTAAAGTAGATCTTCAGTGTTTAACCATATGCCATTCCTGGCATTTCCAATTTCAGAGATGAAAATTAAAATTCACAGAGCGCAGGGGAACGGTAACCCACTTGCGGTGAACAAAAATAAAGGATTTCGCTGCGGCGGGTCGCGGGATGAATCCGCCGTCCTCTTCAGCGAGCGTTCCCGCGTCTCGTACTCATGAGGATAACGTGGCGTGTGTGTGTGTTTCGTGATCAGGACGCTCTCTGAAAAAGTGGCAGTATATGAATGTGTGTGTGTGGGGGGGGGGGGGGGGGGCAATAGCTCAGTTTGTAGAGCGGTTGGACAGAGCGGGTCATCCACTAACTGGAGGGTCGCCCACTAACCGTGGTCGGCGGTTCGATCCCCCTTGATTCCCCTCCTCCAACTGTTCACATGTTGAACCCCACACATGTACTGATTGTAAATCGCTTTGGACAAAAGGTTCTGCTAAATGCCCCTTATTTGAAAATAGGGTGGCTCTAACAATACGACTAGAGTGATTATGCCTCAAGGCCAAAATGGACAGATACCGTTTAATAAATGTGTTTTTTTATAGTCTATTTTAAAATGTAGGACAATCATAGGCAACACGTGTAAAACACACACCAACCCCTCACTTCAATGAACAAGGACTGCTGGATAGCTTCAGCTAACTATAATACACACACAGGCTAAGTAACAGTCTGCATAGCAAATATAATATTCCTGTAGATGGGATTTGAATATGTCTGCATATTTTGTATTAGGCACCTCATAAATGTAGGCCTATATACGAACCAAAAATATGTATAAAAATACAAAAAATGATATATATATACTGTATATAATATATATATATATATATATATATATATATATATATATATATATATATATATATATATATATATATATATACAGTATATATATATATATATATATATATCCTAAATGTCAGTATTAAAAAGGGCATACATCCTGGATAAAAGATTGAAAATGTATAACAATGGTTCTGCGGGCATTCTTCTGTGTTTAATGCATTATCGTTGATGAATTTTGAAAAAGCTTCTGGCAAATACCATCAGTCAAACTATTACATACAATATGGCCACTAGTGTTCATGTTCCACGTCTGATTATGAAATGCATTATTCAAACGGGTATATTGGCTGAATTATTTGCTCAGCCTCCCACTGTTCTCTCAAGAAGAAATGTAATTTGTTTTTGTCTGTCTTGATTCTGTTAGGAAACTTTGACTAGAAATCATGGCGGAGAGGGGTTTTTTATTTTATTTTATAAGAATTTGATCTTCACCAGTATTACTACCTGTAGTTATTTGGCAGGCTTGCAGGTCATTCAGATGCATGTCCTTTAAGGAGCAGGTGGGGGTTGGGTCTCTTGCTGAAGGATGCCCCTGGGTGTGCTGCAGACATTGGGAATTCAACCCAGTGCCCCTCTGTTGGCTGTTAAACACCATAGTCGCTTCTTTATCCAACCCCCGGTCTCCTATACATAATATACGACAGTGTTGGCTTATCTTCGGTGTCACTTCTGTTTAACTGCAAATGCGTATTCCTTGTGTTGTTCCATCATCCCAACCCCGTGTGGGGTTGATACTTTGCGAGACAAGGTGGTTCATAACATCTGTCAAACTTCACCCACTTTTTTTTTTTCCCCTCCCATCCCCAAAATACATCCCACCACCGTGACACAAAACACGCCAGCAGCCTCCCCTGCCAATCAGATCCCCGATATCTAATTATGTTAAAAATCGAACGATACAAATACAATATTTATCTCCATCTTTGATTTTTTAAATTGTGTTCGAGCGTGCAATTATTCTGATGTGTGTCATTGGGGCTGCCGGGTTTAATTGGTCTGCGTAAATACAAACCCGAGGCAAAAGAGTGACATGTTGACTCTGAAACAACGTCCCCCAGCAGACAGGGCGGGGGGGACCTGGCGCTAATGAAAGAAGGCAAACGGCCTTTGTGTATTTGCCTCAGACAGTCGATTAGAAACAACAAGCGGGGAGTTCAGGGTGGATAGGCAGCATTGTGTTTTGTCTGGTATGGTGTTATCCAGGGTTCGAGTTAGGTGGGAGCCAGTGGGAGCTGAGCTCCCATACAGAGAGGTCTGGCTCCCATGAAAGCAGCAAACTCAAACGTCTGTGGGGTCTCTGAAAATACAACAGTGTAGCCTAATGATAAATGAAGCTATTTTCTCTTCCACATATAGAGTAATATCGACGTAAAATATAAACAGCTTCACATGACGACGACAAGTAATAACAGTAGCCTAAGCTAAAAACTAGACTGGGGGCAAACAAGAGTCCAGAGAGCTTAAAAAAACGCGGTCACCCTCACAGCCACCGTAGCCCCAACATGCGTGATTAAAAAAAAGCCCCCCCACATATGGGCTCCCACAAAGATGGAATCATAACTCGAACCCTGGCGTTGTCAACATAGCGTGTGTGGATATCTGGCTGGAGATGAGAGCAGATTTCCACATGAAGGGTTGGTGGTGAACGGCGTTTGGTGCTGAACACGGCGTGGGACGCTACACACGAACCCCCGCCGAGGGTCTGTGGTCCCAGCGGACTCGGCGCTGATCGGTCCCCCGCTATGCCGAACAGGCCCCTTTTACGGTCATTCATTCAATCTGTTACTTAACTGCACTGCGGCCGCAATTAAGTCAGATGGC
>JAXIVH010000020.1:878894-886394 GCA_036785325.1 Urophycis tenuis | reverse complement strand
GGTGAGTTTCCGCGTCTGGTCTTTCGTGGTGGTTAAGATGGTCCGCTCCCCCCCCACCCATAGTCTACACCAGCATGGACATCATCTCATCACTTTTATAACCAAAATAGATTTGGTTTACAGAGAAGAGAAAGACCGAAGCCTTTACACTGCAGTTTCCTCCATTTTATTTCATTCCCTTATTCCAGTATTCGACTATGAAGCAGTATATATTTCAAGTTCCTTGATTAATTTGTGTGTGTGTGTGTGTGTGTGTGTGAGAGAGAGAGAGTGTTATTTACTGTAGCGGGTATGGGTTTGGGCCTTGATTTGAAATATGTGACACGACTTTGCCAAACAAACAAGTGCAAATAGGAACACGGACTGTATTCTGCTCACAAATTATTGATGGAAGATATTCCGTTATTATATTTATTTGTAAAAATAAATATATTTTCCCTTATCGTAAGGTAATAAGGACCCCACAAAATGCATAAGAACGACATGTTCTTCAATTTGTAAAACGGCAGGTTTTCACTTAGTCATTATGTTGAATCACCATTGCCAAAACCTGGTCATATATTCAGGGCTCATATATCCTGCAAAATGAAGCACTGAATTCAAAACAAACACTCATCACAATCAAACTTTGGCACCAAATGGCACTTAATTCTATTACCAGATTTTTGTCCAACCGTTGTAATCAATCTAAGGCACTTTCACACACAAACCATCATTTTGCATGAGCATGTGACGCACTGTTATTTAATTTATACTATGATAGTATAAATGAGTCACTGGTGGCTTGCAGGGCATAGCACTTTGAAATGTTGTCGTACAAAGTGCACTAAGGTATACTCAACATACACATTGGTATCCAAATGTGGTATATGTATTGAAGTATCGATGTGTTTTCTAAACATGACACACTGTCAATACAAACAATTATCTATTAAAATAAATCCTCAAAATGCTCAATGCTCAAACCATAAAAGCCCAGAGGAAAAAAAAAAAACGAAATTTATGCTAAGAGGGGAAAAAAAAAGAAACAGCAACATTTTTGGCTAAATCTCACGTTCCTCGTGGGTCTGCGCCAGGCCTTCATTCATATCAAATGCACGGTTGTCCTGTGCTGGGCAGCGTGAAATGCCTGGAGGGCTTTGTCCAGGCCTGTGGTGAACCCCGCCGCGATGTCTCCACAAGCCTCCGCCTCCATGGCCTGTAGAAGGGGCTGGAGATCACACACCATCCAACGCCACACACAGGAGAATTCTTCAAAAGGATTTGCAAATAGAGAGAGTTTGGCAGGGCGGGGGAGGCGGGGGGGGGATCGGTTCAGTGACAGCCTACTGTTCACTGGACTCAAAACGGGACCGAAGAGCAGCCAGCTTGTGGAGACCGACCGACATTGTCCGGCATGATGGGACGTACGTGGGGCCGCCCTGACCCCTGACCCCTGGTCATTGGGAACCAGTCTGTCGTGGAGGGTGTCCACAAAATGTGATGACGCGCGCGGTGGCGCGTGGACCCGGGACTGCGTGATGGGGGAAGGGCGCCGGTTTGACGAACAGCCTCGCGTTGTTCTGTTGCCGCCGCCGCGTTGTCCCGGACACCTTGATGATGGCGCGGCGTCCGGTGGTCATTCTGACGCCGCCGGCCCCTCGCTTACATGAGGGTGAAATGTCCTCCACTTACACCAGCTGGTGATGCTCTGCATCCGCTCCCTGCTACTTCCTCCTAATTGTATTGCCTTATTGTATTGTATTAGGGGCAGCCGCGGCCTACTGGTGAGGGCTTCGGACTCGTAACCGGAGGGTTGCCGGTTCCAACCCCGACCAGTACGAACGGCCGAAGTGCCCTTGAGCAAGGCACCTAACCCCTCACTGCTCCCCGAGCGCCACTGTTGCAGGCAGCTCACTGCCTCGGGATTAGTGTGTGCTTCACCTCACTGTGTGCTGAGTGTATTTCACTAATTCACGATTGGGTTAAATGCAGAGACCAAATTTCCCTCACGGGATCAAAAGAGTAATTCTTCTTCTTCTATTGACGAGGCCGAGAGACCCTTGGGAGACTTTTGGAATACTGTTCTATCGGCCATTGTGTGGTCCTGCAGTTCTGAGTCTGATGCAGACTTTTGATTCTTTCAGAATGTGTCTCATAAGGCACCCTGAAGGGCTGCCCTCATGTTCACTTGGTCTACATGGAGAATGAGCTCAAGTCTGGCTGGACCATGTACAAACTCTCTTATTGTCAGCCCATGGTTGATAACATTTCATCAGAAAGGTGTCCTTTACTTTGTCCTCGTCACCCCCCTCTAGCTCTGCCCCTTGCCTCTCACTTTTCCTCCCCCTCTCTGCCTCCCTCCCGCTGCTGTGTATGCGTCCAGGGGTGATGTAAAAAGGGACTCCCTTGTGGCCATTTTATAGGGCGTACGCCCTGATTCATGAGCTGACAATGAAGCGATGAGTTCTTTTGGACAGGTGGGACATGTATTGGTCCACGGCTGTGGCATTTTGAATGGCAGTGTTTGAAATGGCAAGTGACTCCGCCTCAGATTCATGGGTCTTGTGTACAGAATCATGAGCAGCGTTGGAAAGAGTGCAATGTGGAATTCCAAATTGGGTGCAAAGGAGAAAATGTGCTTGAGACTTGAGCTGAAGTTGCGCCTATAGACCATAGACTGTATATAAATATGGACAAACCCTCCGTGACGTCACCCATAGACATTCTTAACAGCGGAGATGAAGCCTAAAATTGAGCTTCTGGGCGCCGCCATCTTGGACATTTCAGTCTGTGTTCTAAGCCCGCTTACCTCCGGCCAGACCAATCAAAGCCTCGAATCCGTGAAGGTCATGCCGTGATGACAGATGACAGCTGCCAATCAAGTTGACCACGCCCTTAATTATTCATAAATTAAATCCTTCTCTGTGCATTAAAATAATGTATTCTAAAAAAATTCACCCCCCTCACAGTTGTCATGGACTCGAACACTACTGAAAGACACCAAAACCGTTTTTTGAACCAGGCTGTAAACATGTTTATTTTGGCTGTAAAGTTGGACATTTTAACATGGGTGTCTATGGGAGTTGACTCCTTTCTGCAGCCAGCCTCAAGCGGCCAGTCGAGGAACTGCAAGTTTTTGCACTTCCGCATGGGCTTCATTTTTCAGCATGGAATGTTGCCGCTTGGTATAGACCCACTCGCATACATGTGGACGCGCACACATGGTCATTGGATCAGTGTTGCCATGCGCGCGTGCAGCCAATGAGGTGCAGGTCTGGTGACAGGCCTCTGAACACTACAGTGCCGGAGCCCTCCTTGCTCCCCTCAAACATATCCAACGCAGCTTTGTCGCCAATGAAATTCTGACGGGAAATAATTCATAATCATAACAGGATGAAGTGTGATCACGTCAAGTGCACACGGGCACGCGCGCACACGCACACACACACACGTCTTTAACTTTGTTGTGTGGGAAAGTCGCAGGTATCTTTTGACGTCAAACAGCTGTGGTGTTTATAATGCAGGAAACAGCAGCCCAAGAGGAGGAATAACAGGATATAACAATAACAGTGCATTATGTCCTGTCCATATGTCCATATGGTCCATGCTCCAGTATCTACAGCATGGAATGTCTCTTCTGGTTTACTTTTGTTGTTCAGGAATAGCCACTCATTTTTTTTTGTTTTTGTTTTTTATTAAATACATTTAGATTCCCTAATAGTTTCAAGTTTTCAAGTTTATTGTCTTACTCGATAACAACATCATTACAAGCAGTGAAATTCTTGTCATCGGGGTCAGCACAACTTTCCATCGTAAAATAATATAATATAAGCCAGTAATAATGAAAACAACTTGTAACCCAGTGTTTCGGAAAGTACAGGAAATACTTGAATGCAGTGCAAGTAGTTAATAATAGTGTTATGATCCCATAAATGTGTTTTTATTCACCCATTACCAAATTCAAGCTATTTTGTCAAGTGGATTATGTACTTTTTGTTTTCTCTCTTTCAAACTCAAAAATATACAGAGGCCAGTGTCACATATTCTCCTCAACATTGCATATGCTTAAATTGATTCACTTTCATCCATACCAGTGCCAGATATCAAATTCACATCTGGCTTGTGAGACAATTATTTTCCACACCATTAGATCACATTATATGAGCAGCAGAACCATAACCTCATACCTTTTAAAATACCCCACAACACCATCAATACATGTTGCTGTTTAATGTCCTTGTCCACTTAGACTTCACTACTCTTTCAATTATAATATACCTTATCTACAACAGGGTGTTTAACTGAAAACATTTTAAACCCTGTGCAATCGCTCCATTTGCCAAAACGTTTAACTGTATATTGTTATCGATATCATTGGCCTTTTCAGGACTCAATTAACATGAGGTATTAAACGGTTTATGTTTGTGAGCTCGAAGAATTATCTTTTTTTTTTTTCAATAGACCTTCTCCTTCATGTAAGGAAAGCTTGTAAACCAAAGCCTAGCAGCCATGTTCCACCAAACAAACCATAACCATATCACCGCATCCCCACCAAACAAACCATAACCATATCACCGCATCCCCACCAAACGAACCATAACCATATCACCGCATCCCCACCAAACAAACCATAACCATATCACCGCATCCCCACCAAACAAACCATAACCATATCACCGCATCCCCACCAAACGAACCATAACCATATCACCGCATCCCCACCAAACGAACCATAACCATATCACCGCATCCCCACCAAACAAACCATAACCATATCACCACATCCCCACCAAACAAACCACAACCATATCACCGCATCCCCACCAAACAAACCATAACCATATCACCGCATCCCCACCAAACAAACCATAACCATATCACCGCATCCCCACCAAACGAACCATAACCATATCACCGCATCCCCACCAAACAAACCACAACCATATCACCGCATCCCCACCAAACGAACCATAACCATATCACCGCATCCCCACCAAACGAACCATAACCATATCACCGCATCCCCACCAAACAAACCACAACCATATCACCACAGTCATTCCCCACCAAACAAACCACAACCATATCACCACAGTCATTCCCCACCAAACAAACCACAACCATATCACCACAGTCTTTCCCCACCAAACAAACCACAAATATCGCCGCAGTCATTCCCCACCAGAACCAACCAGAACCATATCACCGCAGTCATTCCCCACCAAACCGCAGCCGCCAGCCCATAATGATCCATAATGAGAAGATGTTCCCGGACGCGTGTTCCTCTGAATCCCGGTAAACGCTTTTAATGAATGTTCAGCGATGTTAATTAAAAAAACGTTTTCCGCTGAAAGGAGGTTGACGCTAATCAACATGGCAACTGGCGACAAAGCCCCGTGATTGGATTTTTTCCCTCTCCGACGCACTCTTGTTTTTCTTGTGCAATTGGATACGCGGGGTTGTCATGACACTTGTTCCGTGTCTCCGCCGCCTTGTCCCGCTGCCTGCCTCTCTGGCCGGCGCGCCTTAGAGCGCCCCTGCATGCCTATTTTGTGTGTGTTTTGTTGTCTGGGTGTTTTGTCTTTTTTTTTTCGTGCCCGCGCGCCCATTCCCGCCTGGCATCTCGCCGCCGCCACCCGTGTGCGTTTTTGTGTGCGCCCACAAAGATCAGTTAAACCCTCCGGTGGCCCGCAGTCAAGTGTAAGCCCGCCGCGGTCTCCGTGAGACTCGCTGGCAGTAAATTAAAAAAGGGAGCCCTCCTTCTCCTCCGCGGCGGCCCACCGCCTCACTGCCACGTTCAGGGCGCCCCCCCCTCTCTCTCCCCCCCCCCCCCCCCACCACCCTCAGGAAAGCGCAGCGCCGCAAAACGCCATCCACTCCCCCCCCCCGTCCAAATGGCGGCCGCTAAAGCGCACGGTGAGATAATTAGAAAATAATGCACCAGCGCGGCGGAAGGGGACGCGCAGGGAAGCGACTGGGATTTTGCTAGCAATTACGAACACGCGCTGGTTTACAATAGCCATTCATTACCGCGGTAATGACTCCTCCTCGCTGTAAACAACTCAGCCCAGGAGAGGGCTCAACTCGCGGGGTTGTCTTCCTGCCCGGTGCCTTTCTCTCTGAACTGCTGGCTTCGTTAAAACAGTGTTTGGGATCTATGTAGATTTCGCGGTAACTAAATACAGCTTCTTTTTTGGGAACTTGATGATTTGAACTGCATTTCTGCTGCTTTGCACTCGCACACAACGCACACACACACACACACACACACACAGTACTGTATGTCATGGAGAATAATTACATCTATGCGGGCCACACGTCCTTCTGTCGTTCCCCGGTTGAGTAGTCTGTGTCCGTGTGCTCGTTTCATAACTCAAAGCTCGTTATTTCCGCGAGTCCTCCGACGGCAGCAGACTCGCAGGACAGGGTCACATTAAGGTGAACCCGGGCCCTAACGTCATCAATTATAACACACACCACAGCCACGCCAGCCGCGTCCCGGGCGTGCACACGCGTATAACAGCCGAACTCCAAAAAAAAGGGGACATCCATGTTTTCGGAAGCGATGCGGCTTTGATTGTGTGTCGGCGAGGGGTTTCCCTCATTACGGAGAGGGGAGCGCGTGTCCTGGCCGGTGAGCCGTCGCCGGGCTTAATAAGGTATTCATGAAAGGTGTGTTCGCCGCTCGCCGCTCGCAGTGACCGCCGCCACCGCCGCCGCCGTCGTCGCCTAGCTGCAAGCGAGAAGTACCCCCCCATCTCAGACTAATGAGATGAGGAGGTGAGGGTGCAGGAGAGCACACACACAAGGCCCGCCCAGGTAGGGCAAGCGCTGACGAGAGGAGAGCTCTGAAACAAGCGCCGCAGTGTTCTACGTCTTAAATAACGTTCTGTGATCACTTTTGGCTCCGTGTCCAATTTTTGTTCCAGCCAGGATGTGCTGGCTCTGCGCTGGGGTTTGTTTCTGGATTTTCTAGGGCTTTATCGAGAGATTATCGATTTGTCTGTGAACGGTGAACATTTCATGTTGCGCGGGTTCGTCAAATATTTTAATATACTTTGTAAGGATGAGGATTTATCATGTCGTTCGCTTTGAATCGTGTGCTGAATTGTTGAAGTCCTGGCGGTTAAAAACCGTTGGTGAGCCACTTTGTCAATTGTCCTGCACTTTAAAAAAGATAAATTCGTTTTCGCTCTCAATTAAATTTGATTCTCTGTATTCAGTAGTCGTCATCTCAGCATAGGGACACGCCTTAACGAACGCAGATAATACATCAGTCTCTTCCATTTGTTTGTGCTACGCTTCTAACGTTCCATTCATCTTTGTCCTTTTAACAGTGGTAATCGTCTCTAATGTCGAAAAAAAAAAGGTGGCGAAGCCTTGTCAGACCCCGGCGAGGGCAGACAATCACTTACATTCGTTGTTAACCATCGTCATATTTTTCTGTCTTGACAAAGAGCAGCGCGACATCCCGCCCCCGCCCCCGCCCCCCCCCCCCCCCCCCCCCCCCCCCCTCCC
>JAXIVH010000020.1:861394-873894 GCA_036785325.1 Urophycis tenuis | reverse complement strand
GTATGCGCACGTGTGTGTTTGTGTGCGTAAGTTTGTGTGTGTGCGTGTGTGTGTGCGTGTGTGTGTGTCAGTGTGTGTGCATGTGTGTGTGTGTATGCGCACGTGTTAGTTTGTGTGCGTAAGTTTGTGTGTGTGTGTGCGTGTCAGTGTGTGTGCATGTGCATGTGTGTGTGTGTGCGCACGTGTGTGTGTGTGTGTGTGCGCACATGTGTGTGTATGCACACGTGTGTGTGTGTGCGTGTGTGTGTTTGCATGTGTGTGCATGTGCATGTGTGTGTGTATGCGCACGTGTGTGTTTGTGTGCGTAAGTTTGTGTGTGTGTGTGTCAGTGTGTGTGCATGTGCATGTGTGTGTGTGTGTGTTTGCGTGTGTGCGCACGTGTGTGTGTGTGTGCACGTGTGTGTGTATGTGTGTGTGTGCACGTGTGTGAGTGTGTGTGTGTGTGCGCACGTATGTGTGTGTGTGTCGCGTGATGCTGGGGGCCACGGTGTCTACGAACACTCTGGCCGCGGCGTGGCGACACACACACTTCCAGCGGCCGTATCGATTGACCCTCTCCAGTGGACCCGTATCTGTGTTAGCATCGACGCCGGGCATACTTGGAGTGTCCTCTGCCCTGGTTCCGCGCGCATTGATCCCAGCAAACAATCAATTCCTGTTGTGTAGAAGGAATGTTTAAAATCTCAACGCGCATCGAGTTACGTGTGTTTGATGTGCATTAAAAACCATGCTCGGCTTTATCGGCCCCATATCTTTGGCCCCGGGAGAAACAAACGAGAGATGGTGAAAAAGGTCGCATTCCAGTGTGTAAAGTACAGTGAGCCTTGCTGACGAGCTGTGTGACGAAGTTCACAGTTTAAAGATTGGTTTGTTTTATCCACTTGGACCCAATGATGTCCACAATATCCTGCAAAAGATAATACGATTTTTTATGATTTGAATATTTCATCTGAGATGTCAAGGTGAGGCCGGCAACAGATGTCATTTCCTTCAGTCAACCGGTGATGTCTTGAATAACTGTATATATATATATTACCAGACGGTATAGGCAGAAACGTACGATTGGTGAGCCCGGTCACAGGTGCATTTCATTTCCGAACCGGCAGATGCAAATGGCAGATTGGCAGATCATCCCGCACGTCAATGCCAAACTGAACACGACGGAGTTCATCGATTAAACGTTCTCCTGCAAGGCGGGCCGGATGGAGAAGGTCACCACGACGTCTACCACACCGGGGGGGGGGGGGGGGGTAATGGAGATGCATTTGACCTGTCAAGCCAAGGTTTTGAGCTGGGGGGCGGAGAAGGGGCGGGCGGGGGGGGGGGCTCCTCCTATGCAACTGTAAAATGCACTGCGGTCTCGATAGACGGAAGTCCGTCCACGCTGAAGCGGACCGGACCACCGTCGGCCCAGCAGAAGCCGGAGCCCAGACCAGCGAGGAAATCTTTAAGAGCGGACGGTCGTCGGAGGGCGGCCAGAGCTCGGCCCCACGTGTCGCCTCCTCCACGTCCGACCCGTGACTTCCAGAGTTTTCAATTACGCATTACCGCGGATATTAGTCGGCTGGGGGGGGGGGGGAAACAGGGGGATTAACACGTGGGGTTAATAGAGCACAGAGCACAGTCATTAGTGTCATCCCTGCCACCGCGCTCATCTAAAGGTCAGAGGTTCGAATTGTTATTCTAATTAACGAAACCGACGCCGATTTTCCCGAAAGCCTGACATGGATTTGACCAAAAAAAAAGGAGCGGATACTGGCTTATTACAAACAATATATATATATATATATACGGTTCCTTAGAGGGTAATTTACCACGCGCTGTTTTCACTGCGGTGTGGCCATGGGGATGGAGAGACGGCATGCAAAGTGCCTTTGAGCGGGGGGGCGGGGGGGGGGGGGGGTCTTCTGGTTGACTCCTGCCGCAGTTGTTTCCCAAACCAATGGGGGGGATTAGAAAAGGCAGCGGTTTGTGTGGAATAAGGCGCGCCGGCGCCCCGCGCCTATAGAAGGGAGGGATAATTGACTGGTAGCCTGCTGGGTCGTTAACGTAAGGAGGGCAGAGCATTCTGGGAGCCTTTCTTCGCACGCACGCTCGGCGAAGCCCTGTTAGGACTGCTGCTACGAGCTGCAAGCCCGCATACATACGTGTGTGTGTGTGTGTCTCTCTCTCGCTCTCTCTCTCTCTCTCTCTCTCTCTCTATTTTCACTTATCAAACAAATATGCAGCCGGCCATATATGATTATCCTTCATGTATGGAACACCTTCTTTCAAGGCGAACAGAATAAAGCAGCTTTTTGTCGGTATTTTAATCTCGGAATCAGAGTCGTTTTCTTTTTTCTTTTTTTTTACACGAGGTTGTTTCTGCTGTTTAAATGAGGTCCTCCATCGCAAGGATACCGAGAATGAGTTGGAAACCCTCAAGTCAAATTCAAACTCGAGTGGACGAAGCGAATGCATAATTGATGAGCGGGGAGAAACATTTCGTCCGAGGCGGACCTCTCGTCGGAGCCGGGGAGTAGACGACGTGCCCTGGGTTGAAGTGAACCCGCGAGATGGAAGATGTTGACACGACGCGCGCTTTTATTCTATCACGCTTTTATTTTATTACAGCGAGCTCGTCGCCAGTCGCCAGAACGCGGTCGCCGCGGCCTTTCAAAGCGCGGAAAAAAGGGGACCTCAGAAGGCACGGCGTTCCCCCCCCCGCACGCCCCTGTCGACCCACATGTCGCAGTGTTCCCGTAAACGTTCCGGAAAACTCCATTCAGAACCGGCTGGCCTGCTCTCCCCCTCCCGTTTCATTTCCCCTCCACCTTTTCATGAGCACAAGAGATGGAGGATTATCCTGGAGGACACACACACACACGCACACACACACACACACGCACACACACACACGCGCACACGCACACACACACACACACATGCACACACACACACACACAGACAAACACACAGAGGGTCCCACTTGCACAAATCCCACCCTGAGCGTTTGACTTGAGTACGCCCTCGCCAGCTCCCCAAACGTGCGACGCCTGTTATGTTTCCCATTAGGAGTCTGCCTCTGCAGGAGGACACACGTTGCATGGGGGGGGGGGTCGGGATTAGCGGCAGCGGTGGGTCGGTCCGGACGCAGGCCTGGATCACCGGGGGTCTCGTCTGACCTTGCGGGCCTCGCCGTTGAGCCGTCCCTGCGAGGGGCGGCCACTACATCAGACCTTTACATCTGCGATGGGGGGAAGCGCGTTGTCACCTGCGTTCCCCCGAGCGCGTCCTTGGCACTTAATTAATCAATGGATGCCATTGATTGGCCACGTGTAACCGTGTGTGGGTGTGACGTAATAAGCCGCTGATTAAAATCGCTGGAAGACACCGTCGACGTCGTCATTTATCGCTGGGTGCTGTGTTGTGTTGTGTTTCCAATCAGCGGTTGGTTTTATTTATTTTGATTTAACGGCCTGCCGTTATGAAGCGAAGTCATTGAATAATTGATCGAGCGATTTTTGCTTTTTTTTTTTTTTTTCGCCGACAACTGCGGTGCAGCAGGGGAAAAGTGGACGCCTGCAGGTATCGGCGAGAAGCGCCTCCGTTTTCTGTGCTTTGCCGCTCGTGCGTTGTGGCGGTTTTTTTTAGGGGACATTTCGCAGCTCGCTTTGTGTTTTCGTGATTACATTAGGGAGCGGAATGGGACGTTTGGAACGAAACTGGCAAACTAATTAATCACATTGTGGTTTGCTTACTTCTAAAGGGGACACGTACGTCACTCTCTGGGTTCAACAGGTACGCCACCTGAACCCCTTCTGATCCAGGCCTTGGATTGGGGGTTAACGTGGCATAGTTACCAGCGTTAACGTGGTCACTGGTGAGCGTTCATTTTCGGCTCCACTTCTGCATCCAGCCCTGTGCGTTGCTGCCCCCCTCCGCCTTCGAATACATCAGGCACTGCGTGGAGCCTGTTCAGTCAATGAAGACTGATTTTCTATGTAAACATTAGTATACACAGGGCGTACGCCCCCATAGGCCTGAAAGTTGTTTTTGAAGCTACGTGGTAAACATAACGTAGGCCCACATGCAGTATATACCCGGGGAATGCGCTCCCCATTCGGCACAGTCCAGAGAGAGAAGGGATCCTCATTTATGAAGTGTTGAATATATATATATATATTGACATATTGATGTTGTGGCCAGGTCGTTGGAGCCTCACCACCACCACCCTTCCTTTGTTCATTCCCCTGTTCTCCGCAGCCTACCTGTAGTCTGTAGGAACCTGGCGAAGCGGCTGCCGGAGCAGGCGACGGTCCTATTATTGCAAAGCCTATTGATCACGAAAGGCCAAGCCCTGCTCGTGATAAAAGGTCGATAGATAGACCCTGGCGTGGTGATGGTGCATCGCAGCCTATCAGATGGACACGAGGACTGTGCCAGCCGTCTCACATTGATATGCATGGGCAAGCCAGAACCCTTGCTATTTAAAAAAAATCCATTCATGTGTTTATGAAATAAATACATATATATATATTTTAAACGGGGACAGGACGAGGAAGGCTCCAGCCAGGGACAGGGCACTAGAAACGAGGACGTCTGGTCACCCTGACAGGAGGCGGGGGTGGGGGTGGAGGCGGAGGGGGGTGGTGGTGGTGGTGCAGCAACAAAGATTCAATCTATATGTTTCTCTTCAAGAGCTGTCAGTGTGCTTCAGCGGCCCTCCAACGGCATAGAACTGGTTAAAGGTCACATGGAAAATAATGCATTTCATGAAAACAAAGGGAAGCGGTTTGCAACACATGCGTCAACGTGTCACCAGAGAATAGGCAGCGGTGTCAGGGCGCATTGCATTCTGGGTAGTGGCTGCCATGATTTAGGATACATCTCTTTGTCCGCATCCGTTTTTTTTTTTTTTGCCACAGCCGCCACCATAAGCACATAGCGCACACACACACACAAACATACACACACACACTTATGTCCCGGCTGGCCGTGGACAGCAGATATCTGCACTAACTTCTGAATCATGTCATCACCATTTTAAAATAAACCACAAAAAAAAAACACATTTCCAACACCGGTGACCGTGACAAGCCGACTCTAATGGAGTCCCCCCCCGTCGCAAAAACCGAGGCGACAACAAGGACGTCCAGATGTGTGCATCGCCCTAAAGCGTCCCCTGGAAACACCGTCGGCGTTGGTGTGCGATCGCGTTTTCACACGTTTTCACACGTTTTCACACGTTTTCACACGTTTTGTTTTTTTTGCCGAAATGTTGCGCGCGTGCATTGATGTGGACAAGTTCCTGATTTGCAGGTGTTTTGACTCTTTTGCTGGTGTTTGTTTGGGTTGCAGAGCATTGAGCGCCCGAGGGTCAATGGAGAGTTGTTGAACAGCTAAGTGTGTGAAGGTTAAGTCTGCCACTTTGCGTCCTTACATTAAACATGCGTTTAACTTTACTTTGCGTTCATTAGAGCGGCGTGATGTAAACACTGAGACGCAGAAGCGGAGTCTGTGTGATAGTCACCATCGTTACCCCTGGTGATCAACACGTGAACGACGGTGCTGTCAATGCCGTGTATGTGTATACGTCAATGTATATATATATATATATATATATATGTATATGTATGTGTATATATATATATACTGTATATATATTTTATATATGTACTGTGCTGTCTTTATGCACCTTCCTGTGTCTTGAATAAAAGTTGATTGATCGATTGATTGATTGATTGATTGATTGATTGATTGAATGCAGTCTTTCATCACAAGGATGCTTATGTCAGAAGAGTGCAGTCTGACCGGATGATCTCATAACTACACTGTGGTACATATTCGTCAAGGCGCAGTGCACGCACGCACGCACACACGCACGCACACACACGCACACACACTCTTAAATCATCCAGGCTGGAAAGCAAAAAAAAAAAAAGAAGTAAAAAACCCCACTCCATTAGCGCTCGGTTCCCCCGGACGTGGGAACAGTAATGGCAATTAATAATCCAGCAATGCAGCCGGCGTCGCCGACGTCGCCATGTTTTTTTAGGTTGGCTTAGGGTTAAACGCCACTGCACCCCTCCACCTGCTGTAGCTGCTGCTACCCGTTCTCTCCAGACAGACAGACAGACAGATAGACAAACAGACAGACAGACACAGACAGAAATACTTGAAGATCCCTGAGGGAAATTGCATTTGTTACAATACTCCGGGAAAAGAAAAGACAGTGTTTGAAGTGAAAAAGGGTGTAGAAATATAAATATGCAATATTTATGTCACAATATACATAAATATACATACATCTAGGAATACACTATAGAAAGTAAATAGCATACACAAATAAATAGCATGTAGCTCTGCTGTCGCTCTCGTGTCCCCTGAAGTCCCTGTGACGTATCGCTCACCCTCCACGCCGCACAGAAACACACGTGACAGGACCGACCTGCTTTAGAGTGCCTGACGAGGACACTCAGCGCTCTGGTCTGTCTGGCCTCCCTGTGTAATTACCTGTGTGTGTGTCTGTGTGTGTGTGTGTGTGTGTGTGTGTGTGTGTGTGTGTGTGTGTGTGTGTGTGTGTGTGTGTGTGTGTCTCTGTGTGTGTGATTACACAGCCAGCAGAATGCATTCCAAGTCACCAGAGGCCTCTATACGCAGACGCATCGAGCGGGTTTTGGTCGTGGTATCCTGGAGCTCCGACGCAGCAGCACGCCCCGGCATCAATTATCAAATTATAATAATCCAATTAGCTGTCCGTGTCTCCGCCTATCCGTTTCTCCATCGCTCCTCCTAGCCAGCATTGATCCATCCACCGGTCTCTTTGGATATCAATCCATCTAATCCATCCAACGGTCCACCCATCTGTCTGTCAATGCACCATTCATCCATGATCCATCCATCTGCCCATCTTCTTTAGCACTGCACTCCTCTACCTGCTTATTCATGGCCATGTGTCTGGGTGACTGGAGATATTTCCATTAGGCTCTGGGCGTTTGGGTAACCTGAATGGGATGGCATCACAGAGTGACACGCTAATTACACCTGCATGCATGTTTTACCACTTTAAACGTCTGGTACTTGAGAGTTAATGAAACTCTTGAGAGAGGTGAGTGAGGTTCCAGTCTGGCATCGCGTCAGCATTAATGTGGAAGCACAAAATGCTACTTTAATCTCCTTCACTGAGGAAAATGTCACCCTGACGGTGACATTTACCATTCAAAATAGTTGTGAATGATGTCCTTTTGTGTGAACTCGGAATTCACTACGCCTTATACTTCAATGAAAAGTCCCTGTACAAGTTAAGAGGCGAGTGTGAAGCTAATATAAACAATAACATGCAAAAAAGAAAAGTATCCAAAGTTAACTTAACAATCTGCCACTGTCAAATCAGACAAGCAGACGCCACTTTCCTCCTCCGCCGCCCCGTCAACGTGCGTGACTGTTGCTATCTTGACGTAGCCTTCCATAAAGGGCGTTTAGCCACAGATTGCAGAGCTTAGCGGTGTCAAAAGCGTTAGCTTTTGTTCCACCAAGTAAACAGTGAAAGAGATTCTCCTCCCCGTGCCGTCAGCCTTTGACGTCTTCATCGGGTAATGGCGCCGGAACAGCGCGGAGGCTGTCTGGTGAACAGGCCTTACCGTAACCTTTGTGTGTCTTCGCCGTTCCTCCTCTTCCTTCTACTCCGCTTATTTTCAAAAACCCTTTGGCCTCTTTTTTCCCCCCCTTCCTCTCCCTCCATCTCTTCAGTTTACCCCTCCCCTGCTCCCTTCACAGTGTGGCCCATCAATCCTTCTGCTCAAGAAAGACTCTCCTCCAACCAGTTTGACGTTTTTCAAGCAATTGCAATATCAGCGAAGAGGCGGGGTGAATATACTGTGGTATTGATTGGCCACGCATTAGCATTTCACTAGATTAGGTGGAAAACCAACGGGGCGTTTATGTGTGGGTCAGACCACTTACACATACCCCAGTGTATCAATCATCAATCGCAACCTAAGCATGGGCACAAGTCTCACAGGCATGCGCACACATGCATATGCACACACACACACACACACACACACACACACGCACACACACACACACACACACACACACACACACACACACTTGTCGAGGCTTTAACTGAACAGTTAGTGAAAGTAATGCAATCCCATTTCTGGTGTGTCGTCATATTTATTTAACATGGGTCTTTTCGAATTAAAAGTATTGCTCAACGAATGTAAAAAAAAAAAAAAAAAATGGTGGATATCCCTCTGCATGTAGCCTATCACAGCACAGGGTCAGTGGTATATGCAATATGCTAGATGTCTAATATATGTTTGTATTGCTTTAGTATCGTTACCAGAGGTACTCATTATTATATTGTATGTCTGTATGTTGCAGAGGGCCTGCGGTCAAATTCTTTGTGTGATTCTGCCCAACTATCGCGGGTGTTCACACAAGGGAGGGCCGGGCAAGAGTGTTTCCCTCCCTCCCTCTGTCGAACCAGAACCCAAAACAACTGGTTAATTAACCTGAATCATCGAACGTTATTCTGTTCCAAGGCACGGCTTACAATGCAAGTGTTTTACCTTTTTGTCAATGAAAGCCAGTGTTCCGTGTCATGCTTCTTTGATTGTTTTGAGAGAAGGAACCGCCTGAACAGTTGTTGACAGTACTTCGGTACACTTCTATAGAACAGGTAGAAACACCTGCATCCTCGCTTTATTTTGTCATTGTTTTTTTTTATTCAACCGAAACACTCCCGGAGGCTCATTGAGCCAAACTAAAGGAAGCCTTCTGTTTGGATATTCCCTTTGTAAATCACCCCCAAAAACGAGGTACTAGTTCTGCAGCCAGCAATGACTTTCATCTCAATTGTTTCATCATCATTCCTTTTTTTTTTTTTTTTCAAAATGGCTGACTTCAGGGTTTTATCACTCTGGTCAGGCTCCGGCCTCGGTTTCCGTCTGGAGTTTGCATTTTGGAGTTACGTGACACAGCACTGCGTGGACTCACCTCGGCGCCACCGACTCTTTCAATTTCCAGACAAAACATTCCTTCATTCACAACATTTCTGAAGTCTATGAATGTTCTCATTCATGCGTTACGAACTGATGAAGCCGCTTGGATAAGAGGCGAAACGTCTTCACAGAAAAATCTAAGTCCAGTTGCGTTCGATTTAACTGTTGGCCGGATTAAACATTTCTGAAATGTTCAGGTAATGTTCACCACGAAAGGCGTCTCCAATAATGACATAAAATATTTCGGGTGACGAGTGTTAGCGTTTGACAATGGAAGCGGGGACCTTGTGTAATAATCTGTTAAATGTCACATTCAAAAGAGCTAATGTCCAGTGGTACGTCGTCCAGACAACTACATTTCAGTAAAAAAAAAAAAACCCCGAAATGAAACTCTGTGAACTCTCTATTACTCATTAATTTGCTTCAGGGCATTTTCCTTCAACTGCCATTTCTCCTGCTGCATGGGTTATCTTCCTGGGTGGAGGTCAGACCCATAACTTACATAACCCATAACCCATAACCAAATACAGTGAACACAGCTCACGTGGGAAAAAAGTGTTGAAACTTTACATTTGATCTCTACTCTACATCATGTTTAAAAGTAGACGTACGTCTTGGCACTTTAATCGCTCTTTGTAATTCGGCACTTTGATCGCTCTTTGTAATTCGGCACTTTGATCGCTTTTTGTAACTTGGCACTTAGTCAGAGATGTAGTATACTAACAATGGTTAATCTAGCAATTGAAATGCTTGAAACTTGTTCTGGTGACTGTCTTACTGTATTAGCAGCAATGAAATGTTTCACCTTCTTATGAGAAATGTACTCTTTGTAAGTCGCTTTGGATAAAAGCGTCTGCTAAATGCCCTAAATGTAAAGGTAAGTGTAGATGTACGTGTATGCCAACACATTTTAACTCTTTGGAATATAAAAACTACATCCCAGTACTCATAATTCTCCTAATTCTAACTCCGAAGACTAGACTCCTGTTAAATCACCAATTCATATTCTTGATGCCTACGTCACCATAACCATGAAAGAACTGTACTATTTAGTCAATTAGCAGACACTTTTATCACGAGGCAGTGAATACATATCATTCACAGCATATACATACATGTATATACATATATTACGGAGGAGGTACGGGCTTACGCAGCTTGCTTGAGGTTGACTACAGGTTAGTTTGTGGGGAAATCGCGGATCAAACCGAATTCCACTTTGGTTGGGAGAACACCTTGGCCAACACACAGCAGGGTAATACGGATATCGTTGGACCGGGGAACCACTGACCCCTATTAACATGGGGGGCATCGTGTTGAAGTCCACCAATGAGGGGTTGTTGAATAATTGAGTCCTAGCTGGTGCATGGTTCCCTGCTGTGTGCATGACCTGTGCACTGACACACATATTTGGTGAGCTCTGAAGTTTCATGTGCTGCAGGGGGCTGGTCATTTAAAGAGTTTGTTACCTTCTTTTTTTAATATATATATATATATATATATATATATATATATATATATATATATATATATATATTTATATATATATATGTAAACGGCTTTACTTTCACATGCCGGTGACTAGAATCCCAATCTCATTATGCCAGCATTTTGAAAAATGAAGTGTGTCTGTCTTATATATTCTGTTCCCCTATCAGTATCTCTGAGTGTGCTGGGGGTAGGGGCAGTGTAGGATCAGAGGTTATATTTAAGGCCTGCGTTTAATGCTGGCGATGTAGCACGTTGCATATTTCCCTTCCTTCACTTGCAATAATCATTCGAAGGGAAATGAAAGCCCTTTAAAGATTGCTCTTCTTGCTGGTCTCTTTAGTTCCAGAAGAGTCAAGATATTTTAGAACCTCAAGATAAACAAATTTAGTACTTGCTAAACCTTGAACCACTTCTGACATTTCAGAACGTTGTATTTCAGAAGCTGAAAAAAACATATATATTAAAAAAAAACATATCTTTAAGTGCAAGAGGTTGAAATATTTAAAACTTTTCAGTTCAGTCACAACCCCACACAAGGAATTGCATAAAGACAAGAATGATAAATATTGAATATTAATAATGAATGAATATTATTGTTATAATTTATAGTTAGAAGTATGTTATTGCCTAAAATAATAACAATCATACATTTTCTCTTTTTTATAAAATTGCACGATTTTTACATGAATTGGGATTGGATACATTCATTGGATTTATATAATATGGAATTGATTAATTAATGCACGTTAGGCAGTTCTTTCAATAATGTAGACTTACTCTGTAAAGATTGATAATACCTTGGTCATAATGACATTGTAACAACTGATCAGGTTCACCATCAGCGCTACAACCCCCTTGCCCACCAAAAAGCACACATTTCCATTGTATAATAAGGCCAATAAAGGCTTTTCACGTGACATATGCTAAGGTATATGCTAATAGGAAGAAAAAAAACATTTGAATGAGGCGCGGCGACACGAAGGCAGAATGAAGACACAAACTGCGACGGTGTAACTAACACGAGCCCCTTCCGCTCGGCGGCGTCGACACAAACTAAAAGGGTCACGTTTCATAATTACACTGCTCCGCGATGCAGTTACAAGTGGTCTGCTTGTCACTGCTTACATTTTAAGCTGCCCACAGCGCTGGCCGTCCGCCGCTCAAAGTGCAGGCTATCGCTTGTATGTGTCAGTCAAAGATATCGGAGAGGGGGAGTCGGCTGACCGATCCCTCTATTTATAAAAACCCGCGGCCGTTTCGTTCGGGATGCTTCTGCCACCCCGTTTGTTCCCCCCCACCCCCCCCCCCCCCCTCCCCGGCGCATCCCGGTAATTTGCCTTCGAACCGATCTACAGCTGCGTGGACTGACACGTTTGAGTTATGATGAATCTCTGTTCCCGGGAAAGAGTCTGCGGAATATTCATAATATTCAACGGTTTGCCAGTTTTAATGGAATCTCGGTGAGTGTATCCTGTAGGGGGGGGGGGGGGGGGGGGGGGGGGGGGGAGGCTGTCTGCCCCCCCCCCCCCCCCCCCCCCCCCCGAGGCCACAGAGACAAGAGAGGGAAGAAGTGCCCTTAAAAAATGAATGAACTTGAAAATGAGAAGGTAACATGATTTATGCCGAGACCTCGTGGGGGTGGGGTGGGTTGAGGAGGGGTGGGGGGAGGGGGGGGGAGCTCATTGCGATGATGAGCGCCTCTCCTGGAATTCATTTGTTCAGCGCCACGTTCAGCCGCGGCGACTGAATGACATTCATCTTCATTGTCCATCATCTGTCTATTGTCTTCGGATCCGCGGGTGACAGCGGAGTCGCTGTGCGCCATTCCCATGCGTCTCGTCTCGCTCGCCACATCACGCGATGACAAACACACACACACACACACACACACACACATTCTGTCACGCGGCAAGCCGAACGGCCTCTAGACACTGTAATGATAGGGAGTTGTCAGCGTTGTGTTCACCGGCCATGCCCAGTGCCACTGTAACTGCGTGGGGTCTTTTCGAGTTTACACTC
>JAXIVH010000020.1:829055-861194 GCA_036785325.1 Urophycis tenuis | reverse complement strand
ATGGTGTGTTGAGTGGGCTCACGTCTGCACAGGGCACAGGAGTAGAGCAGACTATGGTCAACGCTGGACCCATTGAGTGATGGAACAAGTATTACAAGAATAAGTAATAATGAATAATAATGAGTAATATAGTCAAAGTGTAAATGCTACCTTTCGTATGCATGAAAAGGATGAATAGAGGAAAGGGTAGCTGATGGCAAGGCGAGATCTTTTTTGCATTGGTTTAAATAATTAGTCGCCTGTCAACCAGGTTCGATCCCCGACCTCCGCCTGGCCCCCGGTTCGAGGGTCCTTGAGTAAAGACCCCTTAACACTCGCGCGATAGTGCGGCCGTTGCCTTGAACGCCAGGCTGGCATTAACTGCAAAGTGCTTTTCATGACCACAGTGGCTATAAACGGGCTATGAAAATGCGGGCCATTATTATTATTACTATTATGTGTGCTATTATGCCATCGGTATCCCTTCGCAATTCGCCCGCTCCCTTCTCCCAGCCTCTACTCCTGCTAATGATTGCTATCATTGATCATACTGCCCCCCTCAACCCCCACCCACCCCTTCGTGTACCCCCTGGAAGAAGAAAAAGCCCCCCTCAAGGCTGACCTTCAGTGTGTTCCCTGGGTTGTAGGGGTTACTTTGTGAAGTTTCAGTGTGTGGGTTTGTTGTTCATGACTCTGCGTCTGAAGGTGATGCGTTTGGGGGATTTATTTTTGTGTTCATATAAATTAACACACAAATTCATGTCCAAGATTAGCAGTAAATAATACCTATTTATCAATGTGAACGTGAAATAGAACAGGGGCAAGGGTAGAGGCATCAATTATACAAGTATTAATCAAATCAAGAAATAATATACCAAAGAGTTTTGCAGACCTAACTACCTAATTTATTCATCAATCTGTAAAAAAAACAACAACAACAAAAAAACGTAGGACACAAGCTCAGAAATTTCAATCACGTATGATTAATAACGATTGTAATTCCGTGTTTAGACAGAGACAGAGACGCTACAAAATAGCGTGATTTGTGGGGCGCAGCTTAACGGAAATCCTTCTCTGGGAAAAAAAAACAAACCCCCAAAACAACCCCCCGACGTGGTGACTCACTGTTTGCAGACTCAGGGAGGCTTGTTTGGCGACGTGGAAAACACGGCTGCTAAGCTCGTTCCGGGCTTAGCACCGACCTGATCCCGGTACACCATCAACCGCAACAACAACTTTTTGTTTTTCTTTTTTTGGGTGAGGTCCCGCACCCGAAGGTGAGATTAAACATGTTATGAAGGGACTGAAGTGTGCGGGGGGGGGGGGGGGGGGGGGGGGGCAGTAGCTCAGTGGGCAGAGCGGGTGGGCAGAGCGGGTCGTCCACTCACCATAGGGTCGGTGGTTCGATCCCCTTGATCCCCTTCCTCCTCCTCCAAACTGTCCACATGTCGAACCCCACAAATGTACTGATTGTAAGTTGCTTTGGACAAAAAGCGTCTGCTAAATGCCCCCTTTAAGGGAACTAGCGCCGGCCAATGGGATGTGGGCGTGGCTCTCCCCCCCCGGCCATCTAAGCTTCATTAGAGCTGTAAACATCCTGGCCGCCGTCGCACACCTGCCGCTGCCGCCGGCGACCTGCAAGAGAGTAACGGCGATGTCTGCCGCCGCACAGCGGCCCCATCCGCCACAGTGGAGGGATGACCAGAGAGAGTGCTGGCCCAGCAGATGGGCACCGGCTCCCTCTCTCTCTCTCTTTCTCCTTCATATGCTCTCTCTCTCTCTGTTTCATGTGCTCTCTCTGTGTCTCTCGTTCATATGCTCTCTCTCTCTCTCTCTTTCTCTCTCATACTCTCTCCCTCACTCGTTCATACACTCTCGGGTACACTCTTTCTCTCTCTCTTGTTCATATGCTCTCTCTCATACACTCTCTCATTCATACTCTTCTTCATATGTTCTCCCTCTCATACTCGTACATACTCTCTCTTTCTCTCATTCATATTCTCACTCACTCTCGTTCATACTCCCTCTCTCTCTCTCGTTCATGCTCTTTCATACTCTCTCATTCATATTCTCACCCCTCTCTCTCTCCTCTCGCTCAGTTTCTCTCCCTCCCTCTTGTTCATACAGTGGTAGTGGCTGGTTACACATGGCAGGTACCATGAAGGACGGCGGCTGAAGGGATGAGGCTAGGGGGGAGAGAGGGGGGAGAGAGCGGGGGGGGGGGGGGGGGGGGGAGCCAGGGTGGGGGGGAGAGGGGAGAGAGGGAGGGGGGGGGACGGGGGCAGGGGGATCAAAGTGACCCGAGGTGCTGATCTTCGAGGGAATAGTTTTCCAGGGCACATCTGCCTGTGTGCTGTCCCCGGGTTGCCAGGTTTGAAGGCCTAACCGCTGCCTTGCCTCAGGGACTGAGAGCAGAGGTCCAATGTCCGCAAACAAAAAGTTTGAAAGGACTCGCAACTGGATGTAAAAAAAAAAAGCCCAAATATGATCTGAATACTTTCTACTGTGCTTGTTTCTTTGTTCTTTGCATGGAGGGCCGTGAATGGGCCCAACGCGTTTCTTCTGAGAAGCTGGAGGTCGAAAAAAAAACACAAAGTTAAACGTCGTACGATTTAAAGCAACGGACGTCATTCATTCCCGTTACGAAAAAAAAAAAACCACGGTCGTCTCGTTCGGCTTCCGCTCGCGTGACAAGCATTTTAAATTCAAATAAGACCGAAAATGGACCGGGTCGTCTGGGAATCGAACCCAGGTCTCTGACCTGACAGACGGCCTAACTGACCAATATGCTAACAACAAACACTGGCATACAGAGGGCACGGTGGAATTGATATGGATGGTAACAACGCACATGCATGAACATCAGCTGAAAGAAATCAATGAATAATTGTTTTTGCTCGCTTGCTTAGCGATCGTGGCGGCTCCTGACGGCTAACTTAAAGTTTCATGCCATGGCGTGGACTATTGATTGATTATTCAGCATTGCGTATTGATCCCTCGAACCACACAAAGGTCATTCCCTGTGAATGTTTAGCGCCTGGCCTGCCAGGCGGAGGACTACAATTGTTTTATAATTAAACCAAGGTTATCATAGACGATTACTGCAATGACACCGTGATGATAATGAATGGGATTCATTTGTATACAGTATGTATTCATTATTGGAAAAGGGTTTAGTGTGGGGGCCTTTAAGGTACGGATTTGATGTTCACATTTATTTGAGCATTGCAGAATATTGTTTTATATCATAAAGGGCAAGGTAAGACAAAAGGTAAATTGTATAGATGAAGAGTTTCATTTAAAGTAAAGGATCTCCCAGGGCAACAAACAAACTAATCTAGTCTCCTGTGATGTGCTTGACTACCACTGATACAAAAACAATCTAATAACGTTTGGATGCCTTTAGCCAATTTGCACTCTGACCCGCTGTTTCTCAGTGTAACTTGCCTGCGCTGCAGTTTTTCATAGCTGCTACCATTTTGATTGTACGCTTGATTTATTCACCGGCTGACTTGTAAGTCACTTTAGATAAAGGTGTGTGCCAAATGACTAAATGTAAATGTAAATGAACAACAGTAAAATGAACTGAAAACTAGCGACGTGACAAAAGCTGTAATCAGCTTTGAGCACAGCTAATCAAACAGTGTGGCACACCCAGCCTCAAACGAAAACAAATCAAATACAAGACACCTACAAGGACAACGAAGAGAGCGAACCTGCTACAGGGATGTAACGCAATGAGTGGGACAACACATATTAGCACACACATTTCAAATTGAACACCAATTGAAATTAAAAACATTTTTATTTTCACGTGCACAGTGAATTCTTGCAAAGTAACTAAGTAAATAAGACGAATAAAATTAGAAAAAATTACGAAAAAAATAAGTACAGACAAGCGAAATGCACCTCCACCGGTATTTGTTAGCGACTAAAAGCTACAATTACAAAGGTGGGTTTTAAATTGACATTTGACTTCACCTTCAACAGTCAGGTCCATTAGGACCTGGAAAAGGTGAAAGTGGGGCTCTGCGTGTCGCATCCTTTCTCTTCCCCACAAGGTCCAAAAAAGAGACAAATTAAACAGCCAGGCATGACCAACTCGGAGTTGCAGATGTCTGTTGGGTAGTCCGCTGTGCGCTGTGCTCAGCGCGGGGGTGGGGTGGGGAGGGCGTGGTCAGAGGTACCGTCATGATTATGGACAAGCAGGGGTCACGTCGGAAGTGTTAGGCAATTTTTTTTGACATTCTTTGACATTTCTTTTCTTCCCCCTTTTTTTTTTTTTTTTTTCGAACGCGGGCTGCGCAAAAATTGTTGAATAGTGTCCATAAAAATAAAAAATAAAAACTTTCTTCGGAGAGTACTTCACAGAAACAAGTTTCAAGGCAATTGCTTATCGCTTCTGTAATGTGTTTTTTTTCTATTCATTCTAGATGTATTTTTATATCTGGACTGTTGGCACACTAAAGACTGTGGCCTCCAGGCAGCACACACGGGCTGCACCGTCTCCATTCAAATCACTGTGTTTGAAGCACGAAGGTGGCAGACCGACGGACGTTCCCAACAACATTATGGATCCACGAGCAATGCGTAGCACTCCGCATGGTCAGCCAAGAAGGTCACCTTCAGCTGAGAGGGCATGCATCAGTTGAGTCATTAAATGCCGAAATGCAAGCGCTTTCATTTTAGATGCATGTCATTAAGGTGCAGACAGGGGGGGAGCCATCTTGCTCGGGGATGCCTACAGGTAGACCGCAGACATTTGGGCTGGAACCACAAACCTTTCGGCGAGTGATCAAACACGTTAACGCAATCGCGTGAGTGTGTGTGTGCGTGTGTTCAGTCCTCAACTAGAGCAGCTTCTCTTTCAAGCTGAGGTCGGGGGAACGCCTGAAGACGTGCATCTCCTCCACCGTGGATCCCAGTAGCAGCTTCGGGTGTCTGTTCTCACCCTGATCAAGCTGTGTTCCGGCGCCAACCATCCTGCTAACCTGCGCCTCCCCTGCCAACCCCCACCACCACCTCTCCCCCCCCTTCCCGATGCTCTGCTCCTCCTCGGGAGCAGGATTTTCCAACACTCCTGCCTCAGCGCCTCGGCGGCCTCCTGTGGTACTCATTTTGTGCTGAAGTGGGAACTTTGGAGAGCAGAGGAGCGCCGGCATTAATCCATCCGCCGCCAGAAGCTCTGCTGGCCGGCGATAAGCGGCTCTCTCAATTATTTTATTTAGCAATGTAGAAATAGTCAAGTGAAAGAAAGTTCACCTATGTACTCAATCACGTGTTTAAGTGGATGAACGGGGCCCGCTTGTAATGCGGCACTCTGTTAACCAGGCCATTGTGCTCCCCCCCCCCCCCCCCTCCCCTTTTTATATATAATGGGTGATTACTCTCTCCCTGTCTAGATCCTAAGGTTGTCGGCGGATAACACCTTGATTAGCGTGTCTGCAGCAGGTTCTCAAACCTGCTGTTCGGCACGGCGGAAGCGGGGCGCCGTCTCGTCAACAGACGACAGCGATGTCAGGTGACATGACACCAGCCACGCGTGTGTGTGGTTCCAGAAGCGCACCGTTCACGCAGATCGTACGACCCAATGAGGTATGGATGGCAATTCACTGCGGAGCGTATTTCTCAAAGAGGAAAGTTTGCGTATGAAACGGTATAGTCTGGCGACGATAACATCTATCCCTCAGAAGGATAGTAACAGACACGGCCCGCAAGGGATCGTCATATCGTTGGATCGTTCCTTATTATCAGAAGTGAGCGACAAAGCGCCCTGCAATTCGTTGTGTGGGGGGGACATGAATAAGTGAGGGGTAACACCTTGTTTCACACTTTGTTTCACTCTTTAAGTGCTGAAAACACTCCCTACAATACAAACAGGGCTACAATAAGTGCGGTTTAATCAAGGGCTTAAAAAAGAAATACAAAGTCAACCTAAGCCTAATAATAAAACCACAGAGGGATTATCAACACTAGCCTCGCCCGTGTTGATGTCATTAAGACGGCTCACTAGCTAACTTTAAAGGGGCAGAAACACCTTTCTTTACAAACCTCAGCGTTCAATGGGAGCCCCGTTGTGCATATATATATACTATAAAACACGGGCGGAAGTTAATGACGTGCCACGGAGCGCAGCCGTGATTACCGGGACCCCCGGTCGCACAGCAGCATGTCTCGTCACACACACTTTGTCCTGTTTGTCTTCCTGTGCCAATTACCTGTTACCCCCCCCCCCACCGCGAAAGTACGTCAGCGCCTTTGATGCCGTCTTAAGTGGAGAAGGCTAATTGCGTGATTTGCATCCGGTGATGAAGCACAGACTCACCTGAGGGGTTTATCCGAGGGGGTGGAGGGGGAGGGTGAAGACGAAGACGAAGGCGCACCGACGTCAGGCCCGCATGTCACGCGCGGGGTGACAGGAGCGAGGGGGGGGGCGGGGCGACTTTCGCTGGGGTGATGCGCGCAACGAGTCGGTCGCTAATCTTTAAAAAAAAAAAAAAAAAAAACTGCCGAGCGTGCAAAAAAAATGGGATGCGATTTGGAGGGGGGAGTCTGGGGGGGAGAGCACGGAGATGCAGTGCATCGCTTTACGCCGCCTTCCCTCTCCCCCCATGTTGCTATCTGACACTGGGCGGGGGCTGGGTGGGAGCCAGTGCTATAGGGCTGTTTGAGATGCTTGGAATAATTAAGCAAAACACCACGCACATTTTTTACATTTACATTTACATCTAGAGCATTTAGTGGACGCTTTTTGTCCAGAGCGACTTACAATCAGTACATTTTGTCATAAATTTGTGGGGTTGGACATGTGTACAGTCGGGAGGTTTGGGATCGAACCGCCAACCCACCGGTGAGTGGACGACCCTCTCTACCCATTGAGCTATGCCTCCCCCTTAATTTTTAATCCTACCTGATACCTGTTCAAAGGTAGTCTGACGTCACAAGACGGGGACAGAGTTTAACCGTTTATGCTCATATATGCTACATGCTCACTCATAAGAGAGGGGGTTCCTTGCCCTTTAAGCAGCATTGATTTCAAGAAAGACTACTTTTGTTGGAAATGCTGATCAGGGTCTCGTTACGCAGACATTTGGCAACGGAACGGGAGAAAATGAATCAGCATTTGAAGCACTTTTGGGATCTGTGTTCACTTCCATTGTTTTGCGAGACGGCGCTGTACTCACTGACCTTGTGTTGTGTAGTCATAACTAAAATATGGTTTGACACTGGAGATGGGTGAATAATGAGGCGCTTTTATATTGGTGTACGTTTAAATTTTTGGGTGATTGTTTATTGTAGCTGGAGAGCAGATGGGGTTAGGGTATAAGAAGTGGTTTATTTTCTTTATTAAAAGTGTGAGAACACACAACATATATTTGACCAATTTCCGGAATTGAGCGAGTAATAAAATTGGCTGAATTTGTTGAAGCAGTGATCATGTTTTCTCATTAGAATCTGTTGATGGCATTCATTAACAAAAATGTACTATGACAGTGCATGAAAGAAAAATAATGATATTATTGCCCACGCATGATTTCCTTTGATGGGAAAGTTAAGTCAAGTGTCACTCAAGGGTGCAATGTGTGGTTCTTGTCTCATCTACTTAGATTTTTGTACACACTGTAGGCTACTTCTCATTCACTGGTCTTTGACGCTTCATTACCAGTCATCACAATTCAACCCCAGCACTTCGGTTTCTTGGTTTTCTCAATGTAGCCAGTGAGTTGAAAACACGAATGCCTCGTCATCCATTGGCTAAAGAATATAAACGTGCTATAAATATAAAATCAGTGTCTGTCATTAACAACACTGATAATGAATAAATAACTGTTCTTTTGGGGAGGTGTTCACGATGGTGACATTTTATCTGGGAGAATCAGGAGAAGGCTCTTCGTAAAGATGGCAGGGGTCGGTTGTTGTAAAGCTTCTGGGGAATCAGAAAAGCTAGCAACACTTGTTGTCATTAGAAGTCCAAACCTCAACCTAACCTCAACCCCCAGGGTAGTTGTTGCACACCAAGGCAGGGGATGGATCCAGCTCTGCAAGAGTTCAAAGTGTCCCTTCTCTTCCTCTATCTACTGCCACCACTTTCCCTGATTGTTTGCACTCGCACAAAAGCCCTCATAAATTGATTTAAACTTGTGCCATGGTCACTCTGCCTTGCTCGCTCGCTCTCCATTGCTGTCTTTCTTCGACTCTTCTTCCTGAGTTACCTCTTGGGCTTCTGTTTTAAACGGGTCACTCGGCTCTCTTAAGTGGTGTTAAAGGACTGGGAGTCACGGAGGAACGGCCTACGTTGCTAACCTTCCGTGTACTCCCTTACCTCAAACGTCCAATAGTTATATCCCTTGCAACCCTGTGTGAGTGTTAAGACTGCACATCCGTCCGTTTTACACCAGTGGGTGGCGCTCCAGGCCACCCACTGAGTGTGCAAAAGTGGAGACTCCATGACATGCATGACTATATCAATGTGCCTTGGGTGCCTTAAATGCCGACAATTGTATAAGTCGAGATATCTTCCATGCGCCCTTTCTTGCTCCAATTATGTGCATTGTATAAATGACAAATTGGCACCGATGGAGTGTGCTTGGAAGACAAAGGAGAACCCAAACTGAGCTGCTCTGAAAGTTCACAAGACAATGCCTCTATTTCATCCTTTCGAGGCCGACATTTAGTTCGGTCCAGCCCAAATATACGGCCAGTTCAACCAATTGGTTGAGCTTATAGGACTTGATATTTCAAAAATAAATGCAATTATTATAAAAGTGTTTTTTTAATCCACTGCTTAAATGGATGGGCAACCTGACAATTCAGAAACCAATCAATGTTTGTGATCCTATCACTACTGAAAAAATAACCCTTAGGCAAATAAAAACAGATTAGTGCAGCTGGAAAACCTAACCAGTTTGGATAAAGCAACGCTTCCATTTTACATTTGTGACAATTAAAGGCTTTGTTTTCCTTCTTTCAGACTAAAGCCCACGGGGGAGGTGAACTACCAAAGTGGAGCATTAGAAGCAGGCTGCGGTGAGTACTTTTAATATGTGGACGTCCAGGGACTTGGATGTGGTTTTCTGTACTTGATGATGTCACTCGTCCGATATGTAAAGGGCACTTCCACCGATTTAACACGTTGAGGGGTTCAACCGGAGGCTGGGGATGGTTGGTTGAAGAGTTTATATCTAATTGTGTGCAACTTTCCAATATAATCTGTATAGTCGCATCGAATCAGTGGAGACTCTCCTCATGCCCTCGCCCTCTCACCTATTTAGCTTGCGCTTGGGCAGCACCCTACATCCATGTCAGCACCTTGGCAAATGGTGCCACCATTTTTTCTTGCAAAAAAAAAAAAGTTTGTACTCGAAATCCTCTTCCTTCTGCCAATCACGTCGCAGCAAAGCGGTGCATCGTTGGTCAGTGGTGGCATCTATTGTAAACCAAATCTAATTCCAAAGATCATATTGTTGAGTTTAAAAACACTTTCCTGCTAAGGGGAGCACTGATGTGTTAGATGCGCGGACTGCCCCTTTAAAGGAAAACGCCACAGTTTGTCCATACTGAACTACGTTCTTCCCTGATCTTAGACGAGTTGATACATACCTCTCTCGCCTTCGTGCGTGCACTTGATTGCTCCTGCGCGCGGCGCTACTTCGCTAGCATGTAGCTTGGCCCAGTATATTCCTTAGGATCCAAACGGGGCTGAAGTTAGTTATCCTTTTTTATCCATTTAGAAAATTGCCATGTTTCATTTTGTGTAAATACTTGGGTCGTGTAACTACTCATGTAACCGTATTTAAATAGGGAAAATAGAAGTGCTTGGTCGCTTCTAACTTCACCCCTGTTTAGATCCTAAGGAATATACTGGGCCAAGCTACATGCTATCGAAGTATCGCTGCGCGCCAAAGCGATCAAGTGCACGCACGAAAGCGAGAGAGGTATGTATCAACTCGTCTAAGATCAGGGAAGAACGTAGTTCAGCATGGACAAACAGTGGCGTTTTCCTTTAAGGAGGGCTACTAAACTTTTGTCTCTTGAAGATAGCAACTTTAGAAACTTATTGGAATAGCGACTAAAGGGGTACGCCTTGTATCAGACAATGCTCCTGATTTGATCGCCCGCGTGGCGCGGACCTGAGTAATTTGCACATAGATTGAAGTTGGTTGCAAAGAATAGGCTATTGACCAGACTACAGAGAGGCCAAGTCGAGGAAGCTGTTGCGATATTTTAGAAGCACCACCGAAGCTGCTTAGAAGCTGCCTCTTTAAACATTTTCTGATGATGCTATATTTTTGTGTGTGGGTCACCACACTGCAGTGAATATGCAATAAATTGCCCCTTCTGTATATTTTGGAATCCCACATTCCCATATGTTGACAATGAGGAGGCCCACATCTGTCAGAAGAAGGGCAATAATGCAAGAACATGCATATGGGAAGCTAGCTTTCACGCTGACATTTCCTCCCCATAGAAAACAATGACAAATACATTGATGTTGGGCTGTTGCCCCCATTTTAATGACGGCATTTAAGAGAGAAGACAATTTCCAGCACTGTGATAGTAACGCTATTGAAACAAAACAGGGCCGAATAAACCTTCAAATGTTGAAATGCCAAACACGTCAGCTGGAATGGAAATAGGAAGACATCACACGAGGCGGTTTACAGAGAAAGATTTTGGTACCGTGTAACTTGCACCATACATTAAAACAACAATCCTACAAAAGCAATGGATGTAATGAGAGGGTTTGTATCAGGGTGTGCTGTAACAAGTTCTGAGCAAAACCATCACATCACAACACCCGTCAGCATCACAAAGCTGCCGAACAGGTAAGCCAAGGTGATTGTCTTATGTTTGTCTTTGTGTCTTATTTTAGTTTGGCTAAGTTTTGTGTTGATGACAACAGTCACTCACCAGATCTGTGTAAAACTATCATCTCACAGTGTCTTGTTATCTTGTCAACTGTGTATCACCATCCAAGAAAACGGTGTGTTTGTCACTGTGATAGTCCAGCTATACCTGGCAGAATCAAATATTGTGCTTACTTTAAGGACCCCCTTAAAGGACCCCCACGACTGGTGAAGACTGAAGTTAATTTACTCTTGTCTGCAGAAGCTGGCAATTGTGTTTTTGTGTGCCGTGCACCCATCACCATCCGTAAGTGTCATTGTTTCCGAAGGCAAGAGAAACAATATCCAACAAAACAATTGCCTTGGCAAATACAAATTAATACAAACTGAAGTCTCTGCAACATAAACTTCCAATATACACAAATATTGCCCCTCTTGTCGTAATAATATTCTTTTGAAATTAGTTAGCCGAAGGACCTGATGCAGGTCCTTCGGCTGGTACAGGACGTGATGTACATATTTGGTGTAATACTATGATTGGACAATTATACAGTTATGTTGTACTTTCATGTCACACTTCAGAGAAAATGGGCAATAAAGCAGTACCTGCAGGCCAAAGGGGGGGGGGGGGGGGCAATTGAACACTGTCTGGAAGACGTGTACTCCGGCAGACAATGTTCTGACTTGAAATATTTGAAATAGGGATGATTTTGCATCAGATCAGGCAGCCACACCTCTGCGGAGTTATGCTGATGTGTTGATAGTGTGACCTGGCTCTCTCTCCGTTGTCAGATGGACCCTGGAGTCCAAGGTGCCGCAGCCCTACCTTGCTCAAGAATGTGTTTTTTTTTTACACACTGAAAAAAAAGTCCTTACTTGTGAGCGTCATTGTGAACCAATCCACTCAGATTTTTTATACTTTCATTGGTAGCCAATTGGTTGGCTGCCCATCCAGAGGCCATTGATTTCCATTCAATCTTTATGTCGTTTGCTGTTTGCATTGCTGAATCCACATCCAAGCCTCTGCGTCTCAGCCATGGTTGGCTTTCTAATTTCCTTGGAGTTTTAATAAACCACAGCCCACTAACCTTGGAAGATGACACACTGTGGTGGAGAGCAATTTCCAAGACCCTGAATCCTAATGGCTTCTGTTAATCGCTCAAATTGGTCTCTTCTCGATTGAAATAACACAGCCAGTGCCCCACGCCGCCGCCTTCCCTCGTTTCTCAATCAATTGGTGCCAAATTTGATAAAACCAACAACCATCTCTCACGTGTCACTGAGTTTGTGGTTGAGCGGACTTGGCTACAGTTATTGTTTGCTCAGATTGATGTCTTTCTGCAACATGGCCAGTAAAACAGGGCTGAGGGTTATGCTGACTCAGACCAATGATTATTGCTGAAAGGATTGCCATTGGTGTATGCGGATGTATGGGCCATAAGTCCACAACCAACCAGACCGTTCCGACAGTCCATGTGGTTGTCCGATTTTGTGCGGGTCAGACAATGTTATCAAGGACGACTCAATTTACGAACAATAGATATCCTTTATCATATTCAGTTGTATGTAAACTCTACCTCCTTCTGCAGCCTTACACTCTGACCAATCCTACAGCGCAACATAAATGTTGAAACAAAATGGCCACCCCTGGGACATGGAGAAAACGCATCAAATACCGAGAGAGGAAACACCTCCAGCGGTCGAGGCAATTCAACACAGGCCAGGCCGCAGCCTAGGGTTGCTCTTGCCTGCACATTGCTCACTATTTAGGTGACAGACAGAGAACAGCGCCATGGGGAATGCCAAACAATTGCATCTCAACTCCAGAATCATTTATCGTAAAGGAAGAACAGTGTACTTGGGCGGTGTGGGTGATACCTGCAGGTATGACAATAAAGAACGCGGCCACACAATGCGGTGAAATGGTTATTTCATTGTCGCAGCCCACAGTTTACACGGCGAGGACAAAAGAATGGTTTCTAATATTGTGGAGTGAAGGACAAGTAAATATTTCTTATATCGAGCAGCAAGTGATTTATGAGGGAGTTTTTTTTTTAATTTGTTCAGTCGAAGTTCACACACATTACCAACACCACCGCACTGTTTTCTACACACGCCTCCCACACCTGAAAGCTCTGTGGTTCATTACCCCGCATAGAGGCGGCCACAGAATCCTGGAAGAAGAAGAAGAAGAAGAAGAAGAAGAAGAAGAATTACTCTTTTGATCCTGTGAGGGAAATTTGGTCTCTGCATTTAACCCAATCGTGAATTAGTGGAAATACACTGAGCACACAGTGATGGTGAGGCACACAGTGAGGTGAAGCACACACTAATCCCGAGGCATTGAGCTGCCAACAGCGGCGCTCGGGGAGCAGTGAGGGTGCCTTGCCTTGCCTTGCTCATAGGCACGTCAGCCGTTCGTACTGGTCGGGGTTCGAACCGGCAACCCTCCGGTTACAAGTCCGAAGCCCTAAGCAGTAGGCCGCGGCTGCCCCAAGTAGGCCGCCATTGCCTCCATGGAAGGATTGTGATAACAATTTTTTTTTTTAAGTGTCCACTCTGGTGGCGTCCTATCGGCGTATCACACCGTCTGCACTCTTGTTGGTTTTTTTTGTTTCATCTGCACAAAAGCCGTTTGAAATATAAAAAGAATGAAGAATTCCTCAGCCCTGTGTCAGTGGGAGGCGGCAGGGCGCCAGGCAGCGTCTGACAGCAGAGGTCTGTCTTCACATCCCTGGTCCGTCTGCACGCTGCCCTTTGCTGAAGGTGAGCGAGGAAATTGATAATTGGTCCCCAAGACCTTTTTAATCTCAGAGGGGACTGTCAGAGAGCCATTCTAATTATGACTGATACACACACACACGCACACTGTGTCTGTGTGTGTGTGTGTGTGTGTGTGTGTGTGTGTGTGTGGGTGTGTGTGTGTGTGTGTGTGCGTGTCAGTGTGTGTCTCTGTGTGTGTGTGTGTGTGTGTGTGTGTGTGTGCTTGGGTGTGTGTGTGTGTGCGTGTGGGTGTGTATATTTGAATGCTTCACATGACGTGCACGTTCGTCAATCAGCGAGCGGAGGGCAAAAAAAAAAAGAGACCCAGACCCCTTTTTTTTAAATAATGAATTGGTCTGTTCCACTGGCATCCATTTAGTCTGGTTAAACCCAACACTTTAACTAAAAGAAACACGTTTGCCCATTGGGCTGGGATTAATGTATCTTTTAAATGATCACATGAGGTGATTAGCAATTACAGTGCACAGCAAATACGCCTGTTCTGTTCTTTTGTGGTTTCGTTTTGCCGGTCTCTGGGCGTGGACCTCCAAATCCTTCACTTTCCTTCACTTTCCTCCACCTTCCTCCTGTCTATGAGGAGGGCCTGTTGAGATGGTGTTGCATCCTGGAGACTTCCTGCGGCGTAGTGCTTCAACAGCTGACCGCCATGTAGCGGATGCGGTGTTTGTCGTTCGTTAAAGTTCAACATTAAAAAGTGTTTACTTTTTAAAGTTCTGCCCTGATTTGGGAATTATGTCCATTGATCCTGGGGATCAACCTGAGTGGATTTTTTACTGAAAAGGAAACAAGGGCAGGTACAATTTAAAAAAGTACTCCATTAGACTTGCCAACAAGTGCCTCTTGACACAAACAAATGCATTGCCGGGGAATAGGCCGCCTAATTTGTTATTATTAGCTGGCTTTGTTAACAGCTGCTTTGGTGCGGCTACCCTTAGGTCGCGTGTTACTTCACTTTCATACTTTCTTGGTATTATATTATATTGAAATTGTCGTGGAGAGTGACATTGACTTTCTGGGCTCTGGCTGAGGTCAGGGCGCCATTATAAGTGGGTGAGAGTTGATCCCTGTCGCTAATTACACGCCACATGGCATTGTTATTCCCCCGTAATTGCATGCTGTGGGGCTGCTTAAGGCGCGCTCTCATGGTAGAAATTTCAATCCACGGGCACCCCTCCTGCCCGCGGGTCACGTGATCAAGTGCACCGCCTCCACACTTCCACATGGGATGTCGAGGCGTATCCGCTCGTCCAGATGGCCTTTTTTAAAGGACGCATTTCCATGTCTCATGGCGAAAGTCAAATAGTGGACTGGAATACATCAGAGCCACTTTGTGCCATGAGTCTGCTACCGCCAGGGGTGGAGCTGAAACCTTGTGTCAGCCTCTTCCGCTCATTCGAACTTCGTCACCATGTGACTCACCCTGAATTTCAGGTCAGGGTTTTCTTCAAGTCAGGCATCTTGAAGAAACTCAAGACAATTGGCAATTGTAAATGACGTTTGTTTCATGTTTTCCTTTTAATGAACGCACGGTCTGTAATTGGTCCTGCTTGCTCGGCAATCAAGACCTGTTGCTGACAAGTGGGCGGTTCTTGACTCAGTTAATCAGCGCCAGACCTTCAAGGCTGGCTCTGCGAGACCATCGTAGTTGGTAGTGTACGTATGTCCCCATCATTGTTTGATCTTCACACGTCTCGCCCATGACTATCCGACCTTCTTTGCAGTCTCTGCTGATGTAGAGGCAATGTAGTGCTCTTGAATAAAGGTATAAATGTAGTGTCAAGTATATATTATTTTTCTATATATATTTGCCCGTGTAATTTCAGAGTCTTTCATTCTTATAAAGCCACCCATCTAATACTGACAAGTTTAATACTGTAAAATGTTCCCTTAAATTCCACCATATTGCGCGTTTAATTTCTAGCCATATATTGATATAGTTACATAATTAAACACAACCATGTGTAACCTCAAGCATGTGCAAAAGAGGTGTTTTTTTAGCTTATTAAAGGAATCCAAATGAAACAAAATGTGATGTCAAGGCACACCAAGCAAGCTAATATTGCTGTGACTCATTCATAATAATGAACTAATAACTAATTACATGTATTTCATTACTAATGACTGAAAGGCAGACATTCCATAATGTTTGTTAAATGTGAAGACAGCCTATATGCTGTAGTCTAGTCTAGTCTAGACACTCAAACCCAGCAAAATTAAGAATGTCGTTTTTTTCAAACCTGTGGTTTTCTACTTTGCAAAAATCCTGAAAAAAGAAACAATTAAATTATTTTCATATTCATATTCATTGGTTTTTTTCTGTTAAAAAAGTTAAACGCATGATGAAAAGATGTTCTTTGACAATTAACCGTACATCGATCAAATCAAAGTGAAAAGCAATTTCAGCTGCTATTGTAGTTGAAAGCGTACAGCTTTGAAGCCTGCGGAATCCCAGGGAATCAGTGGCAACGTGCAACTTTGGTCTGCATCAAAGGCTCTCAAAAGACATCGTGATGGCTTCACAGCCTCTGAATGTGGCCTCTCCCCACGATCAAACAGCTGCTCACCAAAAAACTGTGAAACTGAAATGGAAGAAAAGTACAGAAGGATTTGAACCATGGATTACACTGACTGAAAGGTCAAGAAATAAGTCTGCAGCAGTATCCTCGTGTAATGCAGGGTCTCATGTAGGACTATAATTCAATATTACCATGGGATATGCAACATACAGTCAAGTGTTCAATTTACGCTCTGTGCAGCTCTAATCATAGCCCTGCTCTCTACACCACCACTATAACCATGACCCTCATTTGGTTTTAGACGTACTTTTTATTCAGGGGAATGTACACAATTATTTTCGCTGTACTTTGTCTCAGTCTGCACCCCCCCACGTGGCTTTTACCTTGCCATTAAACCAAGCTAACCATAAATCAAGCACATGCACGTAGCATTAAGCTAAGATATTCACGCACGTACGAATACCCCGCACACCACACCGCAGCATAAAACACACACACACCTGTATATTACCCAGCTGCCTCTCTCTGGCTTGTGAACATAGCAGCGTGATTCCCAGCACAGTGTTAGGCCGTTTTTTGCACAGCTAGTAATGCTTTTTCGAGGTTCTCCGCCTCTGTGAAGCCTGGCCGTTACAGGCCCCCCGCGGTGCGATGCGCCACAGTTAAAACGCCCTCCCTATGAATTTAAAACCACCCGCACCTGCAGCCCAAGGTTGATTACCTCTTCTTCAAAAGCCTCCCCACTGTGTCCATCTCTGTCACTCAACGCTCAATGAAAAATTATATCACGGAGAGAAGGTTCTGTTTTCATAGCATGTTTAAAAAGAAGGAAATCAGAAAAAAAAAAACTGTATAAATGCATTAGCATCCCTTCCCTATGATTATTAGTACTTCATGTATTGCACCACTTAAGGTAATACGCCCTATCTATTCAGCTTAAACATGCACTGTTCAATATAATAGCTTGTCAAATAATAACCAACC
Source organism: Urophycis tenuis (assembly GCA_036785325.1). Taxonomy (NCBI): domain Eukaryota; kingdom Metazoa; phylum Chordata; class Actinopteri; order Gadiformes; family Phycidae; genus Urophycis; species Urophycis tenuis. The sequence goes on along the minus strand of JAXIVH010000020.1, from coordinate 844,084 downwards.
CTATTAATCAGGGGCAGATGTAATATGAAGCGTGTCCTAACGTAGGCTCACGTTGAAAACAACTCCCGGCTGTTTCGCGTTCCACGGCGACATGCCCGTTGGCTGGCCAGCTGCAGGAACCAGTTGTCAGGCAACCAGAGGGTTGCCGGTTTTATTCCTCCATCAACTCCTGCCGAGGTGACTACGAACAATCCCAACCAAAGCCTGACTTCTCGCCGCGAACCCGTGTGACGCTGTGCGCATGCGTGCGTGTGGTGAGACTGTTTGACTTTCAGAGTAAAGGCTGAGATATGGTTCCGCGTAGTGATTACGTAGTGATCACGCAATGGTCACGCAGTTGCTTGGACACAGTCATGAGACCGTGATGGTTCTGTGTGGGGTTTACGTGTCGAAATGCAATTCAATGCCACACTGGTAGAGGGCGACCAGAATGACCATTCTGGTCATTACATACGGATTACTCGCGAGTAAAAAAATTACTTTACAGAAATGAAGGCAAAAGTTATATATATATATATATGTTGTTGCCAATCAGTCGAAGCATTTATCACACTGTGGCGGTGTTTATGAGTGGAAACCGGAAAAGCGATCTCCAGCGAATGTAGTTAGCGGACCAATCACAGCCAACACCGCTGCGTTGGTGTTGCGTCGCCTCGACGCACGTCTAGGATTTTTGGGAGGTGCACGTCAGGCCCTTGCGGTGGACGCAAGGGGGACGTAAAGGGTCCGTAAAGGGTCCGCGACCCCCCGGTGTTGCGTCAACGCAGAAGCATAAATGAAGCATAACCCAGCCTTAAAGCTTCTGGGCCGGAACACCAGTGTCCGTCAGGTCCCGCAGTGTGACGTCCAGCCCCTATACATGTATCTATTGACATTTGAGTCAGTCGCTTTCCATGGCGGCTAAATGCTGCAAAACAGTAACAGCCCTCTGAGTGGCCGGAGTGCTGAAAAGCGCCCTTTCCATCCCATTTGCATGCCGCGTCCCCTCCGTGTAATATCAGACGGCGGTGCGCGTCGCAGACAAACGCCGACAGTGGGGCAAAAAATATCCGGTCGTTGTTTGGGGGGCGAGGGGGGCTGCGAGGTGTCAGCAGAGCGTCGAGATAAACGGATACCAGCTGTGATGCCATTCGCCAGGCGCGTGGCGATCCACCAATCAGCCAGCGGCATCTCTGTGATTTCCTGCTCTGCGTGACGCAGACTCCGGCCCACAGCTGTGTGCGTTGTCCGCGAGCATACGTCAAAGAAGGGCTCTGACGGGCACGGTGTGCCATGTGTTGATTAAAACGTCCGTGTTGTTGTGATTATATATTACGTAGGTGGATGTTGTGGATAATGGTGGACTGTGGGAAAGCTTTAACCCCCCCCTCACAGTTTAGATGAGTGTATGTTTGTTTTAATGTGGGGACTCAATGACAGTTGAAGTCTTCAAACATATATGGATTCTATAATTGTTTTATTTGGTATTTAGCAGATGCTTTTATCCACGGTGACTTAAATCCGATGAATCAGGGAGCAGGGAGCGGTTTGCAAAGCCACCGTTTGTTTTAGTTGCGGCCACAACATATTAATTTGTGGCCACGAAATGACAACAAGTAGCAACAAAATACTGATCTTGAAATACTTATTCCACGGCCTTGAACTCCTTCTGACTGTTTTGGGTCCCGTCCATGGCCCACCATGAGATTGCACGGCTTCTTTTGGCAACAACTCAGCGACACGTTGGTGATATTAGGCAGGTGATAATTAACAACGCAATTTTCTATCATTACCTTACAAGTGATTTTCAAAAATGTTGACTTGTTTCACAAATTAGTGTTTTGTTGCCTCAAATGAATATTTTATCTTAGCTTCAGAAAAATGAAAGTCCCCTCTGTCACCTCTGGGCTTCCGTAGGGGTGGTCGGTGTCATTTATGTCTCGGGGCCCATTTGTTGTTGTCGTTGTTTTTACATGCGACACATAATTTATGTTTTTCATTTGGTGTCCCAAACTAGTACATAATGGGTTATGGTTTGCTGCTGGTATATCATTTTGATTATGGGAATCAAGCTGTTGCCATAGTGGCGATGATTTTTTTTTTTCCCCATTTCCTTTCCCAAACAATATGACTAACCGATTCGTCATGGAAACATACATAGATGTGTGTATCTATATATACTGTAGATAGAATACATACATACATACATACAGTACATACATACTGTACATACATACATACATACATACATACAGACTGTACATACAGTACATACATACATACATACATACATACATACATACAGTACATACATACAGTACATACAGTACATACATACAGTACATACATACAGTACATACAGTACATACATACATACATACATACATACATACATACATACATACATACAGTACATACAGACATACATACATACATACATACATACATACATACATACATACATACATTTAAGAAGTAACTACAGAGTGCGACAGACACCACCGGCCCCTCCTAAGTGTGCCGACTGACTGCAGAACGGAGTCTCGAGGCTGAGTTATAGGTCTGCGTCCACAGGCTGCCCTTCAGTAATATCTGGTGATCTTTACAATGTGAAGATGATGTCGGGGGGGAAAAAAACCATCAGCGAACAGCCCCGACAACCGGAGAACAGAAAACAAATCAGGGAAGACGAAGCTGTCAATATTCCGTAAGTGGACAGAATATTAACCTTGACCAGGAGGACAAAAGAGATGGAAGAAAAGACTGCTGAGGTTGTCCATTACGAATGATACAATCATTCTATTGTTTGCTTTCTATAATGGACTGAAAGGTGGGCTATACAGTATATATATATATATATATATATATATATATATATATATATATATACACTGTATATTTATATTTTTTTCCCCTGATATTACATTGATTCTTTTTAAAAGAGATAGACATACATACATACATACATACATACATACATACATACATACATACATACATACATACAGTACATACATTGTTTGCTTTCTATAATGGACTGAAAGGTGGGCTATACAGTATATATGTATATATATATATATATATATATATACACTGTATATTTATTTTTTTTTCCCCTGATATTACATTGATTCTTTTTAAAAAAGATAGACAATTATATGGAAGACACTTAAATTAAAATAGACGTATGGAACACCAATTATGTAAAGCTTACACGTGAATTGAATAATTGCTTTCAATCATGCCAGAACTCTTACAATGAGTTATTTATATCATTGAGAAGCTTATCATAACTTTAGTGGTGCTAGGGATAGTAGAACTGTGTTTAAATGTGTCTAAATGCAACACATTTAAACGTTCTACCCATTCCCTAGCACCACAAAAGTGATAGAAACAAGCTGTTCAAACTACAGACTTCAATAATAACTGTGTTTAGATTTGGCGACTGCATGAGTTTAAGCCATGCTTTTATAGCCATCATTTTCTTTTGGACAGATTTGAACCTCACATATAAGATAAGAGAGTGGTTACTTTTTGATCTACTGTGCACTCGTCTGTGTTTTGATCTCAGGATGAATCCTTGATGTTCCTTTATATATGCATTTTTCAGCCTCACGGATGACCTTATTCAGATACGGCGTTAATGTTGCCAGTGTTTAATAAGCGTGAAAGCAGAAAATCTGGAGACCTGTGGAAATAGAAGTGTCTCTCCCCTATTTATCATATTTTTCTGTCATCAAATATGCAAACTTAAATATCTGTCACGGTTAGCAGTGGAAGTGGACCCAGATGCAGAGAGTAGTCGCAGCCATACCTGTCCCTACCTGTCCATACCTGTCTTTGTACTTACAAAGACAGGTATGGACAGGGAAACAGGAACAGGAACAGACAACCAACATAAACAACGAGACTCGGACAAGGGCTGCATCCGAATACTAAGTATGTACTATTTCTGTTCAGTGTCTACTTGACCGTTAATGTAGTACATTCTACAGCTATGCGTAGAACGCCTCCAAATGCTTCTGAACACCACCGAAAACGTCACCGGATGGAGATGACGTATTTCCCCTCTGTGCGCAGCAGATCAGATGCCGGCAAAATTAAAGTCACCTCCGATAATTTACCTCATAGTTTTCCGTCCTGTCGTCGTTGCTAGTGAATTAAAATGTCTCTTTCTGCGCGAATGGCTCTTGATATCGCTGCTGTTATTTTTATTTTTTTTCTCCGCAGTGTTCTTCTTCGGTTACCAGACTCCCGCTGAATTATGGGATAGTGTAGTGACCTACCGTTGAACACTGTGGCGGTAGTACGCATTCGGAAACTTTTTGCCAACTACACGATGCGTACTGAGCATTCGGACGCGCTATTTTTGTGACGTACTACAAAATGCCTACTATATAGCAGTCAAGTATGACTATTCGGATGCAGCCAAGGACTCAACAGAAGACGGGACTTAAATACACAAAGAACTAATTACAAAATGAAAGACAGGTGAGGGAACGAGGCACAGGTGAACACAATGGGGCGTTCAACAAAGGAGGGAAACCAAAGAGGGTGAACAGGACACAGGGGAAACACAGAGCAACTCAACCAAAACATGACAACCAAGCGACACACACACACAGAACATGACAATATCCTGTTTGGGATGGATGAATTATCCTAGACGAGAATAGATCGTTATAGAAATAACGTAGTATTGACCAAGTATGGGTTGCATTTCATCAGTGTCCATGGCCACGCTGTTGTGTAACTTTTGTGCACCAGAAAGTCTGTGGTGTCTCTTCGCTCACATGAATCCAATTAAACCCCTACAATAAGCCACCTGGCAGCCCCCAGTACGAACCAAGACCCTGGCACCCTACCCAATGAGCTGTCAGGCACCCTACACAACACTCAGACAGCAGCTCACACCCAGCACAACACACACACACACACACACACACACACACACAAGCACACTCACACGTGGGTGAGGGTTAGCTGTGGGTATATCACCTTACATGAACAATGGGAATAAAGAAGAGAATTGCCACAGGGTAGGAGAAGCGCACACGTGCATGCGCACGGACCAACGTATACACACACACACACACACACACAGACACACACACACACACTCGTCCCATGGAAGATGAGCACACTCACACACACACACACACACACACACACACAGCTACACACACACACACACACACACACACACACACACACACACACACACGCACACATTCGTCCCATGGAAGGTGAGCACACTCACACTGCGCTCACACAGTGCAGCAGAGGGACACACACACACACACACACCCACACACACCCAATCGGCCCCCAGATCTTCCCACGGCTGGTTGGTAGCCAGGACCATAATGGCCCCTGATGAGTCCCCCCCCCCCCCCCCCCCCCAGCAGTCTGTCGATAGAGCTGGTGGTGGTGGGCCTGAACAGCGGACGCTTTTAGATGCGTTGTAATCAAACGGAGTTCCCCGGGCGTCGCCCTGTAACGGTCAGCACGCCGAGGTGCAAAAATGTGAGAAACAACGCCATTTGAATAGCCCCCCCCCCCCTCTACGGGCCGAGGGGCGGGCAGGGAAATGGCTGCCGCATCTGGTATTAATTAAGAAAGCCGGGTGTGTTTGTGTTGTGTGTGTGTGTTGTGTTGTGTCGAAGTGGCATGCCATCGCGTGAGGAGGTATAAGCTATAAGGATAACACAACTGGGAATACATTAACCTTTCCTTCATTAGGTTTTTTTTTTTTTTTTTTTCCGTCTGTGTATGCTTTGTGTTCTGCTGCGAAATGAGGGGTCTCCATGGCTACGGGGGGGGCCGCAGCGAGGGCCCCACGAGGGTGGAGGTATGGGTGGGTGGGTGGGTGGATGGGTGGTGGTGGTGGTGGTGCCATGGGGGCCAGCCGGCATGTGGCACCTGAGTATTAGCTTTCAGAGGGAATGAGGATGGATGTGGTTGGTGGTGGTGGTGCGGGGGGGATTGGGGACCTGCAGGGTTTGAGGGTGGTGGTGGATGGTGGTGTCGCAATGGCCTCTTCAGGGAGCAGGTAACATCTTTTTATTCTCTCTCTCTCTCTCTCTCTCTCTCTCTCTCTCTCTCTCTCTCTCTCTCTCTCTCTCTCTCTCTCTCTATCTCCATATAGCTGTTTCTGGTTAACACCTGAGGCGGTACAATTATTGGCAGAGTGAAAAGGAAAGGTCACCGTGGTTGGTAAGAGGGGAAGGAAATGAATAGGGATATGAGGCAGGAGCTTTACTGTACTGTGTAGCATGAACACGGCAGCATAGTAGGGGCCGGTGTAAAAGGCCTGCTCGGAGACGTAAGGGGGATGTGCTCAAAACGTCACTTGTGCTCTTGTTGTTGATCTGCTGTGATGTTCAGAAGTGTTCTGCTGGTCACGTGCACAGCCGTGGTGAGCAGCGCAGCGGGTGGGGAACCGTGAGCATGCCTTCCGGGAAATGGAAATAACAACACGAGAGAGAAATTAATATGAATGATTTAACAACATGTATCACACACATGCAGAAGAGCACGGTTATAGGATGAAAGAGAGATCATTTCTGGCCAGGGTTTGAGTAAATATATATTTTTTACCATTAGGTCTTCTTTTTCATTTGATGTTTTTCAATGTGAAGGTCTAAAGGTCATCTTGATTCTCCATGTATTCAGAGAATCTCTAATTAACATGTTTCGTGGTGGAAACCTTTTCTGGAAACTGTGCTGGCGATGGGATTCTGGTTGCTAGGTGACAGTGAGGAAACGCCAGGTCTTTGTCAAGTAAACTGGAAAAAATAAATCCCCCGGACAAACTAATCTATTGTGTAATGGATGAGCTTGGACATGAGAAAAAAACATCACTGATGTGTCCCCTATTACTTTTATTTATTACAGGAACCGGTGTCAAAGATTTCAGATCTGCTTTTAAGATCCCTGTCAATAATTGTTTCCTGGCTGGATAGGAGAATGCAAGTGTCAAATGAATCTGCGTGATGGTTTCCATATTAGAAGTTTGCTTTGAAATTGATTATGCGTAAAGAGGTCATAAATGATCCTATCAGATTGAAGCGAAACAATGGCTTGCATGACACATGGATATTGGCAGAACAGTGTTGCATTGAACACTATCGAAGACCGCATTGCTGCCATTTCCGTCGACCAGAAAGCCAAGCGCTAAATCAACTCTGTGCTCTCAAAAGGGTAAAGAACACGCTGCATTTCAGTTGTATATATGTGTGGTCATGGTTTACTGGCGGAGAGCTCAAATAGCCCCAGCAGGGCATTGAAAACTGCACCGGCTCAGGGTCCCATTTCCGCGGAGGCCACCCATGTGGAGAAACGTCTGCAGCACCCATGGTATTGTGAGACGCCGCGGATAAAAGCGCCCAGCCACTGGCATAGAAAAAAAAATGGGTCAATCTTTGTTTGTAGCTATTCATTTTTAATCCCGGCGTAAAATATATTCCCAGTCGAGGCGGAACCAAGGCTCGCATCCTCAACAGACTAAACAGAGACACTAATGAAGTGTCTGGCCTGGCAATTAACCAAACCATGTTACTGAGCTGGGGATGGCATTAATATGGAGACTTCTCTGGCACCGAGCCCACCCAGACAGACCCCCCCCCCCGATGGCTCCATTTCCCCTGCCCTGGCCAGGTGTTTGCTCCGTCCTGTCTTATCTTCAGGTACCCTTGGCAGTGGGGCTTAAGGAGACAGTATATGAAGTTGCGGGAGTAAAAGTACAGCGGGGGGGGGGGGGGGGGGGGGGGTGCGGGCGGGCGGGTGAGTGGTGGTCTGGACACGTTAGCCAGGGGAAGAGTGTCGACTCGCAGCCTGGGTTGCCATTTGTAAACGGGGCAGGTTTTCCCGCGCCCCAGGCCCTTCTATTTACAGCCCAGACAGCTGCTGCAGGACCCTCTTGGTCTCCGCCGCCACCGTGGGATCGGATTAATGCAACGCCTGGCCATCGCCGTTGTCGCCGTCGTCGTCGTCGTCGTTGTCGTCGTCGTCACCGTCGCCGGGGGCAACCGCCGCGGGGCCCTCGACAAGTCATCGGCCACCTGGTGGCCATCTGTCCCCCCGGTGGGGGGGAGTGGGCGTTTTGTTACGAGGGAGAAGCAGGACAGGGGGGGGGGGGTTGTTTTTTTTTGCCAAACAGCGGCAGGCTGTTGTCTTGGCGGCCGTCATCGTCGTCGTCGGAGGAGGAGGAGGAGGAGGAGGAGAGTCGGGTTGGACGCCGAGCGCCACGGCGTGCGTAGGAGGCAAACGGTCCGTGCTCCCCTAGCAGTCTGCGACGGCGTCACCCTGTTGAAACCGCCCCTTGTCCATACGCAGTCTTTTGTCTGCGCCGGGCGCGTCCTCCGGGGATGGGGGGGGGGCGGCGTTCCGGGGGTTTCTCCTCTGTGAGCGCGTAGCATCGCTCTGGGAATGCTCTGAGCGTTCGTTCATCTCGGTAGATGCGTTTACTCGGAGCGAAATCTCCGGTTGGGTCCCCGGGAACAATCAAAGTGCACAATCAATACTGAAGTGACTGGCCAATCACAATTTGGCGAGACAAACTTCCCAGGACAAGTGTGCACGGGATGCCGGTGGAAAACAGAAGCGAGAGGCTCCGTTTATTTATTCATCCATCAAGTGCTCATGAGTGGCTGCAACAAAACAATTTGGAATTATTCCTTTCAGATGCGGACGCTGAAGAGGAAGATGCTTTGGGCGAATTTATTCTCCAATATCTCATTCCTGTGATGAGTCCATTAGCTTCTCTAAAATCTGAGATTATTTGACTGCACCCGAAAACGTATGTATATACACTATATTATCAAAGTCTATGCATAGACACTGGGCAGAACGACTCAAAGCAAAGCTCTATTATTGATGAATATCCTTCCTCCCTTGTCAAATACTGTGTTCGGTACCGTACATACAGAAACATTTGTCCACCCATCACAGCAAGTATGTGTACACTCTGCTGGTTCCACTTAAACACTGCTCCACATCCTATTAAAAGATGAATGCAGTTTAACCAGACCGTCTGAAACCTTTTCCCCTGATGGCTTCTGCATCTCTGTATCATATGTCTGCTGGTGTCTTGTGTTTGACACCGGGCTGGATGTCTACAGCTCATTTTCCATTCAATGTTATGTCTTGGAGGGGGCACTCAGATAGAAGCCCAATGAGGGGGTTCAGCAACAGCTCATGCAAGTGTAATCATTACTGATTTTTTTAATGGGGGGGTGGAGCGATGTCTCGGGGCAATGTTGTGGTGCTACCCGCCACACACACACACACACACACACGGTACATGCACGTGCGCGCGCGCACACACACACACACACGGTACATGCACGTGCGCGCGCACACACACACACACACACACACACACAGTGCATGCACGTGAGCACACACAAACATGCACGTGCAAGACTTGAACTTCCGCAATAATTAAAAAGTGTATCTTGCACCGCCATAGCCATGCTCTGTGAAGAGAAAGAAATCTGCTCCACATACATTAACCTCTATGGGAACCTGGGGGGATACCACCAATATCATTTTCATGCTTCCTCTCCTCTAAACGTCTGGTGGGAATCTCAAACCAGGTCAGGCTGCAAAAAAAGCAAACCAACATTTTGGCTGCTGTCTCACTCGGGCGGGTTTAACTGTTTCCACCGTAACTCTGTGAGTTTGCCTCCAGATGACCCCCCGTCTGTCGGCTTATTGACTTTAGCACGCCCTCACCGAAACGTTTCCTGAGCTGCGTTTTTTTTTTTTGCTCCTGGGTGCCCGTGACTTGGGAGGGAAAAGCTAATTTAGTTGCAATGTATAAAAGCTGTTTTTTTCTTTCTCGGCGCGCACAAACAACAGCCCAGCAAAAGTCTATCAACGTCTAGCCGGCGTTCCTATGAAGAGAAGCCAGAGTGTTCCGTCACGTCAATGAAGACTTGACCCTAATCTGCGTGGCACCCGCGTATAAAAAAGAAAAAAAAAGAAAGTTACAGCAAAAACAACAAAAACTGGCAACTGTGAAACTTAACCCCAAGACAAATCTGTCGACATAATATTTTGTTGTAGTTTTCTGTCTTGCTTCCTTCTTTTTGTTTGTGAGCCCATGAAGCACGAAGCAGCAGCGTTGACACTCACTCTACAGATACGTTCAAGCTGCCTGAGAATGTTTCCCACTATCCTGCGAAATGAACACCAAGAGCACAATCCAGTGTGATGCAGCATGACAGAAAGGTAAACCTTTAAAACAACAGTAATAATACAAATTCTGTTGTGCAAATACACAACAACAAGACAGATCCGTCAGAACCCCCCCCCCCACCCCCCCCCCCCAGCCCTTTTGAATAGTCTCAGTCGAGAGCAGGAGTAATACAATCACCACGGACCAATGTCTATTTATTGTTTTCTATTTTACGAATAATTAATAAATACGTAATGACAATTCAGCTTCATGGCCCCGCGAGATGGTTCCGCATCCACGCGCGTTAATTTCATATACAACATCCTCTCGCCTGATTGATTTTCGCATAATACTTAATACCATAGCAGCATCGATGCGATGGTCACCGTGCCTTATCGATTTGGCCGTTATTCGTTTTATTGTCACCACATAATAGCGGTTGTTCAATTCCAGCTGCCGTTAAACAAAGACATACAGTACATGCGCCTAGGGTTCACTTTTCGCTGAAACTACTTCCATCACTGCTTGCAGTCCTCTGATTAAATCTGCGACCATAAAAGCAGCGCACCAACCTGTTGACGTTCCGTCGTACAAAAAAACGTTTTACGAGTCCATGTTAATATGATATCGGTACGAGAGTGGCATCAGAGAGTTGAGAATCGATGGTTATAAACTGAAATCATCAAGCGGTTCCTGGTGAGCACCTCTTTGTCCTTTTTTCCTTTGACATTTCCCTCCCGGACACATTGTTAAGGGTGCGAGTACGAAGCCAGGAGACACAGTCCAGACAATACAGCTGGCATATGTGGTCGTAAAAATAGAATCGCTCGAATGAATCATTCAAGCGCGACGTGCCGTTCCTGGATCCCAGCATCCGTTCTTAGCATGAAGGCGCCTTATCGCTGAATCCCAATATGCTCTCATGCATTTATTTCCCCAACCCTAAGGCACCAGACCTGTGCGGAGATGTTTATCCTCACTTCTGCTGTGGTGGTTGTCCCATTTACACACACATGAACCCCCCCCCACCATCTACCATTTGTACATTTTCACAAGATAGAACGTCAGGTCAGAAAGGTTTAGATTCATTTATCACATTCAGAATGCCAGCGCCAATGTTTTTTGAGCATTTGGTAGGTGCTGGAGACACCAGCTGGAAGGAGACGAGAGGAGACACCAGCTGGAAGGAGACGAGAGGAGACACCACACAGATGCCTTGGAATATATTTAAAAAAAAACATTCCTCAGGTGTCAGACTCCCAGGCAGAAAGGTGTCGGTTTGATTCCTCAAGACCAGCCAACCTGTAGGCTTCTTGTGACCAAGACTCTGAATCCACGTCGTATCTGAAGTTGATTCGGATGAAAGCGTTGACTAAATCTGTAAATAGCGGTCTCTCCGGGAATCAGAGGGAACTAGCGATCAAGCGAGGGGAAGCCAAACCCCGTGGAGAACATCCCTTTGGTCCGTTTCCTGGACCTCTTCACTTCAAAGGGCTCGCGAGCCAAAGCAAAGGTCAGGCCTTGTAGGTTGAGGAGAAATTTGTGTCACGACAAAAGCAATCTGTGTTTCCCATTTCAGTGGAAAACACACCAGTGTGAAACACACCCCTGTTATAGGCTACCATTGGGCAACACTATGGTCTTCTCAAGAAGCGGATGCAAGAATTCTAATCAGTGTTTGAGTTCAGGCAAAAAGTGTCTCAACAAATTGTTTCATTTCTTACACAGCGAGAAGTGAAGGGCAATGTAATGAAATTGCTAATAGCACAGTGTAAATTGGAAGTGTACTTAGCATGCTTGAGGGGAATGTGCACTGCAATGCACTGGGCTGCACTTAGAAGAGCACATTTAAGGGCCAAACATTGCTTTCAAAATCGCAATTACACAGGCAAGTGGCCCTTTATATCAGTTGACAGATTTTTTTTTTTTTCGAAACTTAATAATTGGTTGCTGTATTTCTTTTGTTCCCATTCATCATATAACCAAATGCACCCAGTGCTGCCCCCCAACGCCAGCCCCCTGACACGATGACAACAGAGGCGCTGATCCAAAAAAAAAAAAAAAAAAAGTGAGTCACTGTTTTCGCACCATTTGGCCCACGACTACGATGGCCGGGTGACGCGGCTTTGTCGTGCGGGCGCCTCCGCGGCCGCCCGCCCGCATGACTCGGGAGATCCCCGGCGCGGGCCAGCTGGGATCGCTGGCACGGGAGGGGTCTCCAGCCCCCCCGACCGCGGCCGGGCGCCCAGAGCGCTGGCGTCCGTGCCGGCCGGCCGGCGTGTGTGCATGTGCGCGCGTGCGTGTGTGCGTGCGTGCGTGTGTGTGTGTGTGTGTGTGTGTGTGTGTGTGTGTGTGTGCGCGCGCGCGCGCGTGTGCGTGCGCGCGTGCGTGTGTGCGTGCGTGTGTGTGTGTGTGTGTGAGCCGCGTCGCCCCCTCGCTCTCCATCACTGCCAGCGCGGCTGACGGTGACACCGTGACTGATCGCCCCGGCCGGCGTGGCGCCGTGGCGGCCGTGATTAATGCCTGGCGGCGCGTGGCGGGATGGAGTGCGTTTGGCCGCCGTCCGTCGAGGGACGCGGAGAGAGCCATTTTTTTTTTTTTTTTGGTGATGATTGCAGTTTTTGAGAATCATTCGCAAGGTTATTTCGGATTAAAATATTGAATGATATCAATAAGAATAACTTTAAAGCGCTGGTATTTGACCAGCAGATGGGAGGGCGATAAGTCATTGCAGGCTCTTTTTTTTTCTCAAAAGTGTCCACCGTTAAATGATGGATAAGTGCTCCAGAACCAGGTGGTGCAGGCCACCAGTGAGGAGTTCTTCCAGGAAGACACTGTGATGTCACACATACACTGTGTATATATTTTTGAATGGCTTGTCATAAAAATGGCAACTTCTCTCAACTTTGCATGCCTTTCATGCAACCCAAGGACAGCCGACATGTATAGGAGGATAATTCGCACACAGCTGTTGTGATTAAGCTGCTCCAGATGCCTGATCAAGCATATATATGTGTGTATATATGTACAGTGTGTGTGTGTGTTTGAGTACATCTGTATGTGTGTATGTGTGTGTATGTGTGTGTGTGTGTGTGTGTGTTGTGTGTGTGTGTGTGTGTGAGTGTATAGGTGAATATATGTCATGTGTGTGTGTGTGTGTGTGTGTGAGTGTGTAGGTGAATATATGTATATGTGTGTGTGTGTGTGTGTGTGTGAGTGTGTAGGTGAATATATGTATATGTATGTGTGTGTGAGTGTGTGTGTGTGTGTGAGTGTATAGGTGTACATATGTATATGGCAGCAGAGTGAGTCTCCCACTGCGGTCCTCCAGTGACGAGAGACACTGATTTCCAGTCCTCGCCTTCCACACGGCGGTGAAGAAACAAACCCAGGCCCGCGGCGCCACGTAATCCTCACACGGAGGGGGAGGGGGAGGCCGGGGCCCATGTGTGTGTGTGTGTGTGTGTGTGTGTGTGTGTGTCTGTGGGGGGGGGGAGTAGGGTGTGCACCCACCATTTATCAGCTCGAGGTAACAGCCACGGCAACTAGGACACTCATACATCAATAACTAACGGCTGCTCAAACACACACACACACACATGCATGCACGCACACACACACACACACGCATGCACACACACACGCACATGCACGCACAACACACACACACGCACGCACGCACGCACAACGCACACATGCGGAGCAGGCAACACAATGGTACTAATGAGGTACAATGGAAAAGGTCACGACACACAAAAAATCCTTAAGCATGCGGGGAAAAGAGCCGACGCACGCGGCTGGCCGCCGTATTCCCAACAGTGGGCGGTGGGCTTCACCCACACACACACACGCGCACACGCACACACATACACGCACACACACACACAGACACACACACGCACACACACTCACCCTGACACAGACCAGCCACCTCATGCGATGAGGAGCTTTAAAGTAAGCACAGTAAATGAGTGATTCTGGCGAGCGATAAAGGCCATCCAGCATGGGAAGCCATCCCTCCCCCCCCCCCCCCCCCCCTCCCCCCGCCCCTCAAGCGGCCCACTCGAAACACACAGAAAGGGGGAGGGAGGGAGGGAGGGAGGGGAGAGGGAGCAGAGCAGGGAGGGAAAAGGGGAGAAAGGGAAGCGAGAGAGAGGGAGATACTCAAGAGAGGGAGGGGGGGGGGGGAGACGAGTAGGGGGGAGGGGAGGGGGTTCATCCATCCTGCATATATTGATTCTCTCTCCTCTTGCTCGTCCATCAGTGCTGAACCCCCTCTGCCCCCACCCACCCCCCCGACCAACCCGCTCCATCCCTGGTAGTTTACCAGCAGCATCGTTTGGTGGTGGTGGTACTGGCAAGCTGCTGGTAAACTACCAGCAGCATCCCCCCCAAAAATTTCCATTGACAATCTCTGCTGTTTTTCAGTGTCCAGAAGAGGCTTGACACTGCTTTTGGGTAACTTCCTGTCTGGTTTGTTTTTGTGGCGAGCGTCAACCTCCTCCCACCGGTCAAAGACCACTCTGATATAAATGCGGGTCCTTCATGACTACTGTCTCATTTTCCTGGCAGCTTCTCTGTTTTTGTTTTGCTTGGCTTTTGTTTTCTTGCTGCGTGTTTTGGCCCGAGCGAGTCGGTCCTGGGGGTGCAGGAGTCGGTGGCTTCGCCTGTCGCTGCCCCTGTCGTCGTCGTCAGTGCTGAAGTCCTGCTGCCCAGAGAGGACCGCCTCTTTTGTGGAGTTCTCTCTCCTGATTGGACAAAGTGGGAACGGGATGCCAGAATTGTGTTCTATTCGCTTCAGAGTGAAGGCTGTTGGAATATAGAGCTATTTTAAAACCAATTTGACAAATAAATACCACGTACAGCA
>JAXIVH010000020.1:814055-826555 GCA_036785325.1 Urophycis tenuis | reverse complement strand
TAATATTTACAATTAGTATTTAGTCACTTAGCAGTAAATTTGATCAAAAAGGTGCTGTATGTGACTACTATTTAGCAGATGCTTTTACCCAAAGGGATTCACACTCAATTTTATCTGAGCTACACAGCAGGTAAGAGTTCCGCATTTAATCAAAGAAGCCTACGGGTAGACAGTACTGTGCATTGAGGTTCGATCCCCACATCTTCAAGCTCTAAAGAAATTGTCAAGCTTGAAAAAGAAAAATGGTGTAAGGCGGCCAAGTTGACATTCCTCGACGCGGCACATTAAAACACCGACAACTAGCCAAGCTTACAGCGCCGGTAGATTTCACTGCCACAACTCCATGTTGTAGTGTCACTGACGAAGGAAGGCACCTATCAAAGCAGGCTGTGATATGAGTGCTCCTGTTCTCCAGGTGAATAGGGTACCCTTGGGAGGGCACCTTTGTCGCAAACGTTCCACAAATATGCACAAAGTCACATTCAAGCTTCAGGCAATCTTTATTCATGGTAGAGCTTCCGTAGCAGGAGGTAGAACTGAAAGCTCCCAAACGTTTTGCTATCTGTCTGAGAGATGAACAGCAGTCGCACACACATCACATGGCTGGAAGGAGGGCAGCTTCATGTTGTGCTCATGTTTGGTGATTCATGAAATCTAAAAGTTTCATGAAAAAATATTAATGTTAAAAGAAAGTTCTGGGTCAAGCTGACACACACAACCAAATGAAAGCAGCCCGGGCCTTCATGAAGCCAGTGCACAACTTAAAGGTGCAGTGTGTAGAATTTAGTGGCATCAAGCGTAACATAATTTAATATGATGTTCATAAGTCTGTTTTAAATGTATAATAAAAATATATTGTTTGGTTTTTGTTACCTTAGAATGAGCCACTTAGCTCTACATGGGGAGTGGGTCCTCTGCCGTGGAGGAAGCCATGTTACACCACCATGCTCCTGGCCCAGAATGAACTGCTGTAGAGAGGACATATTATTGTTTGGGTCATAATCGCTATCTTACTTTTAAGCTATGACCTATAGGGTGGGTGACTAAACTAAACTATATACAACGTATACATGTCTCAAGGAACCGCAAGGAACCTCATCACTGGACACTTGGCAACTGGATCTTGTCGTAGATCAGGGCTGGGCAAAGCACAGCCTGGGGGTCTTTTCCGGCCCGCCATGCACTTTAATCCGGCCCGCCGGGGATTGAGAAAAAATGGTCTAATTAAGTTACAGGCTGCTCGTTATATTTTTCTTGCAATCGACGACTTCATGGTTGAAACCACTAGATGGCGCACTGCACGTACAACCAACCCCCTATTGACGGTCAATTATTTCACCCTCCACTGCACTGATACCCGATATGAGGGAATTGACAAAATGAGCAGTCAAAAGAGACGAAACATTGACAGTGGGTGTCAGGTTTTTGACAAAGAGTGGACAACAAAATTGTTCTCTGCTGAGGTTTGATCAAAGGCCCTATGTCTTTATGAGTTGTTGTTTTTTTTCCTTTTTTTAAAAATAAGGTTTTACATATAATTTCAATTATTTGATTTATTTTCGTACGGTGCCCTGGCTTGGCCCGGCCCGGCTGTCAATTTCCAAAACACAATGTGGCCCTTGAGTCAAAAAGTTTGAACACCCCTGTTACAGACGATGACATACATTTGGAAGTACCTATTCGTAGAGGTCTGCACTCCCTTGGGACGCGACACAAAATACGGCGGCGCGGGGCAAAAAGCTAATTGCGGGCGGGATGATAGAGGTGCATTTGCGGGTGCGGTTGCGCGGGATGATAAGCTGCACTTCCGCAAAATAAATGAGTGTAAAGTCAAATATACAAATGATTAATGTAGGGCCTAGCGTACATCATTTGTGCTGGAGATTCTGTTTGGCAGCAATGAAAAACTTTTGAGCAGCCTAAACTTGCGGATGTTGTCGGTTGGGGTAGCCTCATCTCACAGCTCATGTGTTTAGAGATGATTCCTTTCCCCTACAGAAAGTGAACATCCATCCTGCCAGCCGTCTTGTGGGCATTTGCGGGCGGGAGCGGGACTAAAAATTGCAATTCTTTGCAGGAGTGCGCGGGAGCGCGACTGAACATTGTGTCCCGTGCTGACCTCTACCTACTAGCTCCTTACCGGCCACCATACCTTCTCCTACATCGTTGGAAAAGGGAGAAGTGCAAGGGATTTCTTCATTGGTTGAAATCCGTGGCCTCAGATTTTCTTTCTGAACTGGCTTGTGATATCTCGTGAGTAAGTTAAATAGTCTATCAAATTCCGAGTTACACATTTGTGTCAGTCATGGAAGTTGAAGCATGTGTGGACCTCGCCGTTTGAAGCACTTGTGCTTGAAGCACAACCGGTCATTTCTGGTCACTTTATCAGACGCAGAGTGACGTTTTTTTTTTTTTTTTACACAATTTGTCTTTCAGCGATCGCTGGGGATGGTGGGGGCTGAGTGGGGGAATTGGCTACAAGTGCTTTTTTGTGTATTCAGTATTCCATGTGAAATGTTTCTGTCACTGGGTTTATCACTTGGTGTTGCACTTCACCAACACAATATTTCTCAGCTCACACTTCTCTCTCTCTCTCTCTCTCTCTCTCTCTCTCTCTCTGTGTGTCTCACTCCATCTCGCTCTCTCGTCGTCTGTGTCAAGTGTTAGGTATCATGAAGCGCTTAAAATAGAGACAGCCTAACAATGAGACAGATGCCCGGGGCTACGGCATTGGCGCGAGAGCCCCTGCAGTCTCACGTTGAAAAGACTGCTAAGTTGGGCAAAAACACTTTGCATAAGTCGCATGTTGCATTATGGATGGGAGGGAAGTAGGCTCGGCGTTGGCGCTATCATTACGGCTCTCCTTGTGAGGAGAAGATCAATGTCATGGCTGATGAGCACCTTGAGATAACGGGGGTTTACGCCGGCTCTTTCTAAACACATTAGGGTATATCAGTGGTTATTCTGGGCTGGCAGTTCCGTAATTGCACAGACCGAGACTACTTCTGCTTTCCTGTTGTTTCTGGAAATTTACTAAGCAAACACATTTAGCGACCGTTGCCCGGGTGATCTGTAGAGAGTGCACTCAGTGTATTTAATTGGTGCAATTGATAAGTTTTTGGCTGACATGTGTCAAAATACATAATAGCGATTCAGATTTTTAACACAATTGTTTCACACTTAAGTTTTTTTTTCTTCATTAAATGTCATCTATGAATGTGTTTTCAACCCTCAACATTTTGTTGAGTGGTCGATAAATGCATAATTTAGATATTAATTGAACGATTTTGGAATAAATACCTAAAAAGCAGCATCACTTTGAATTTGCATGTGTGCGCATCATGGCCCATGGCACGTTCAGTCTCCTCCTGATGCCACAGCCCGAGCTTGTAATGTACACATTACCCAACAAATACAGGCCAGCGAAAGAAACGCTCGCTCTGCTCTTTGGGAAGATTCTGAACATAGATTAGGCTGAAGCTCCAGTAACCACAAAACCGTACATATTTATTGAGAAGAATAGCCTTTCTTCATCCTTTCTCTAAGGAAAATAAGCAAAATACAACAAGGGCAAGGGAATGAAGGAATGGGGTCAGAGAGGTACCGTATGCTACAAAAGGGTTCGGCAATTTCAGGGTTTTTTTTCCTTTAGCCTTGCACTTCGAACCCATTCACTCCACTCAAATGTGGTGGTGAATTTCAGAGGCCCCTCTTGCTTCAATCTCCCCCTCCCACCTCCCCACCCCCCCCCCCCCCCCTCTAACTTTTCGCATCTTATAGCACTTTCAGCGCGCCTTGTAAGTTGCACAGCTGCAGGATTACATCGGACTGAGCCCAGCTACCGTCGTAAACATTTTTCCTCTATCTGTAACGCTTAACTCGCTGCTTATTTTAACCTGTGTGTGCTGCGTCAGAACGTCCGCACTCCCTCTTCACCTCCTCTTTTCCACGTTTCCGCCTGGACACTTTCGATCATCCGCCACAGTCAACGTCAATTAAACACGTCGACGTCCTCACCCACGTAAACAAAAACCCAAAAAAGCGATCGCGATGGGCTTAAAATGGGCGTGACTTCCACTTTTACCAACCTCGACCTGTAATTTGTCGGAACATCGTTGAGATGTTCTCTCGTAGGGCCTCTTCGGGTCAACGAGGTCGTGGGCCGGGCTCCAGAACTCGCCGGGTATTTTCCCGTAGAATCGGCTCAGAACCCTCAGTGTCTGGCCTGTCGGTCTCACCCATTCAGCATACTTAGATGTCATGAATAATAAATAGAATTCAAGCCGTAGCGTGTATTTAAGTACCTGTAATTAGGCCCATTGATTGAACATTCTGATGTACTTAATTGATTCCCAAACCAACGCTTTGAGTGGATGCGACTCAGCGGTGGCTGCCGTCTCAAGAGGAGAGCATGCTAGGTGTTTAGCTAAAGTGTTTAGCTGGGGTGTTTCACGACGGCTGATGGAGAGCTTTTCCCCGTGACCGCATGCAGTCATCACTCAGCGGCTAAAGGTTCCCATACTGGCTGTTGTTGTCACCGGCATAATCCTACACCGAACCACCGGTAGAGTCCTTAAGTCGTGCTTTCTCTCTCTGTCTGTCTCTCTCTCTCTCTCTCTCTCTCTCTCTCTCTCTCTCTCTCTCTCTCTCTCTCTCTCTCTCTCTCTCTCTCTATCTGGAGAGAGAAAGGTGGAAAGGGTTGTGCAGTCATCCTTTCCTGTCCTCGTCATCGGCGCCCCTCTCTCGCTCTCTCTATCTATCTATCTATCTATCTATCTATCTATCTATCTATCTATCTATCTATCTATCTATCTATCTATCTACCTATCTATCTCTCTGTATTTGTGTGTGTGTGTGTGTGTGTGTGTGTGTGTGTGTGTGTGTGTGTGTGTGTGTGTGTGTGTGTATATATATATTCTGTCATTCATTGACTCGCCCACCAATGTTAGGCAGCTGGTAAATTTCTTCACTAACTTTACAGACATGGTGATGTAACCTATGAAGTCAGTGCATATAACAAGACGTCTTTTATTGTTTTGACACATTTTTTTTATCCTTATTTTGCCTCCATTTTGAATGCAGTCTGCTTCCTATTATGGAAATGTTTCCGCTCAGCTATGCACACAACATCTTTTTATTCAACAAACTACATGACACCCCTTCGTACAAAAAAAAAAAAACCATTGGGACTGAATAATTAAACAGGGTATTTTGTGTTAATGCATTTAATTATAGCATTGTCATGATGAAATGCATAATGCATGTGCACTTGCTTTCAGTGCACAAGTATTTCCAATTCAAATGTGCGCCATTCCGCTTCTCTTTTGTAACCCATTTCGGTTCACACAGAGTTTCCCCTGACCGGGGGAAATGGCTTTCGAGTGTCGGCCGGCACCCTAATGCACCCAGGGGCTCTCGCTCAAGGGCTCGTTAGAGTTCCCCTCCACATGTTCCACTCCAAACATCCATGTTTATTTGATCGCTCCAGTGGCGCCGCGCCCTCTGAAGAGTCACATAAAGAAGATGGAGGGAAGCCTGGGTCATTTCAGAACTATTACATAATGTAGTTATCTTGTTGCCATACACACAGCAAGATGCCAAACATAAATGTTTAACCCAGCCCATAAAAAATATATTTCTTCTTCCCAATTAGAGGGCTACCTCAGCTTCCTCTCCTTCACTTCCGTTATTTCTCCGCCCCCCCCCCCCCCCCCCCCGCCGGCTCCTACTGGCTTCTCCGTGGCAAGACTGGTCGCCGATGAGGGAGAGGGATTTGTCCTGATTTCTTTGGCTCAAATCAAACACCAGTGGCTCTTTTGAGAGCCTTTAAGTCCCCTTTGAAAAATCCAATCGTTTGCACATGGCGGTTTGTGTACACAAACGGAGGAGAACCGAGCGAGCTCTGTGCGACGGGCCGGCGATGACGGCGGGCGATTCACAGTCTGCACTAAAATAATGACGGGAGCGCGAGCCACGATGGCAGACCCTGTGATCCGAACCGTTACGTAAGGCCGTCGACGGCGGTTGCCGCTTATTGAAGTACGCACGTTTTAAAACGTGCGGCACGAAAACGAAAACCAACAAACAAACAAACAAACGACACGGCGGCCAGTATCCTCTCGTGATTCACGACGCTGTCAGGAAACATTAATAACCGCACACGCACACACAAACACCTGGGGCCTAATCCCGGGCGCTCGTGCACCACAATGCAACCTCGTTTTAACTGTTTCCCCCCCCCCCCCCCCTCCGCAATTATTTGCGTTAATTAAAGTACGGCAATCGACTCTTGACTGATATGTTCCCACCGGAACAAGTGGCCCCACAGAATGTTCCACGTCTTTGGCTGAATCACCGAGTCGAGCGCGCGTCTCGGTCCTTCACAGAAGCGAGAGGGAGATCGAGGGCCGGCCCGCGCGCTAATCGTCGATAGGAAGTGCTGTTAATTGCGCGTATCGGCGTGGGACTCGAATGACGGCGTCGACAGCAGCTCCGCCGCAATCAGCCGACGGCTAAAGTCCAGAAGGAACGGCCCGAGTCCCTTTTTTTTTGTTTTTGTTTTTTTGTTCAGGACTTTTAAGTCCACCGCGCCAATGTTTGTCGAGTCCCTCGTTCATCTTAATTTTGTATTTTTTGGTTTATGTGTAGAGTTGTTGTCGTACTTTTGCAGCCGGCTTTAGTCGCCTTCTGTTTACTGTTCAGTTATTCAGTAGAGCGAAGCGTTAGTAGTTGGTAGTTGTTTCATCCGAAAGGATTTGCGGTGAATTCAGAGCCGGGTCATTAGGGAGCGGTGGGCGGGCGGGCGGGCGGTGCGACACGCTCAAGGATGCATGCGGGGGTCTTTGCAAAACATTGGGTAATCGAACCCTGTACCTTTCAGCTGGGAGTGGAACATCCTTTAGCCACAGAGCCGTCCTCGTCAGCAGCAGAGCTCCTACAAGAGCTTCTCCTGAACTTCCCACCTTCAGCAATTCCTCCCCCAAGTCCCAATCCCTAATCCAGTCGGGATAATCTGATCCCCGGATGTACTTCCATTCATCTCGGGGTTTGTAGCGCTGCCAGCTCAGTTCCATGTCCGGGAAAAACGTGGGAAATGGGATTTCCTCGTGCTCGGGCCTAACGCTGGGCCTTCAGACGGGTGGTTGTAAGTCTCTATCGGCTCAGGGCTTCATGGAATCTGCTTGCCTACTCCCCCCCCACCCCCCCCCCCCTCTCTCTCTCTCTCTCTCTCTCTCACACACCTGAGTACTAAGCCACGATGCCATGTGGCTTCCAGAGAGCTGTCCTCAGGTGGAGTCTTCAGGACAGGCTCCCTGGTCCTTTCACACCCAGACAGCGTTAGTGAGGACCAAGTGTGGTGCAGCTCCGAGCAGGTTTGTCCTCAGATGCCTCGTTGAGAAAATCCATATCAACGCCAGCACCGTGTAATTTACCCCCAAAATATTGACTTTAAATATGTATGTTTTGAAATCGTTACTGAGACAATGTTGCCAAAAAAAGTATTTTTGCACTTCCTCCCCCATTTGTTAGCAAAAGCTATTTTATTATTTCATGTTGACAAACTACGATGCTGCCAAATCTAATATTGCAGTTATAAATTATTAAAGGGCAAAATCACTTAAAAACGGAGAAGAAAAACAACTCACCATTAGCGAAAAATGGATGCATGCTAAAGTTGACGAATGGAAAAGTACGACTGTGGTGGTCTCGCACAGAGAACAAAAGCAAAAGAAAAACCTCTATGTTGTGTTTGCACCACAAATTTTACCCACAATCCCTTGTGCCCTCAAGAAAGGTTAGCCCGAGTATCACGACAGCACTGTCATACTGAAAAGTTACAGTTGAGGCATCTGTATTCACCTCAACATGCCCATCTCCTGTGTGGGTCTGTGTGTGTGTGTGTGTACATTCAAATTAACAACCCTGCAAATTAGAGGTGGGGGGGGTTGTTAAATTTGGAAACACCCTCATGGCATCGGCCGCACTGGTAATTTAAAGCGTTTTCAAGTTGATGATTGTGACTTTAATAATGTTGGTTTTTAAAAAAAGGTTTTCATGAATGATGAATGAGGGGAATAAATTCCGTGCTGTTGCCATATATCCACCTAGGCTTAGACCATTGATTGTAGGGCATAACAATCAAGAAGCCAGCAGGTCAGAGAAATAAAAGGTTTGTGTAAACTGGTGCTGATTAGACGCAGCAACATCCACTATCCACTGTTGTTTAAGACTCAAATGATTACTTATCAAGGTGTTTGGGCCCCAGCGGGAACCGAAGGAGCTGCAGGCCCCATTTGAAACAAAACCCAAATGTGTGTTTTCAGATGATCAGCAGATTACTCAGAACCATAACCAACAACCCCCAGCAGTGGCTTTCACTGATTCTAAAATGTACCCCGTGGAGATTAGCAAGCTAGTATTAAGTGTTGGTATGAAAAAGCTAGAGATTGCGTGGTTTAGGTATTAGATCAGTCAAGCACTTGGTGTGAAGTATAGAATAAATATATTTATATATTAATGGGAGAGTCAGGATGGTCTCACAAATCAGACTTTCGATTAGGAATCTAAAGTCTGATAGACGAGCTCAAGCCTTGGCGAACTGGCCGTTTAACTTTCGTTCGCTTCGCATTTGTTTCGTCCAATCACGAGGCTGGAGGTGGGGATTTGTAAGTGCATAACTGGCTAACAGCAACACAAAATCAACTAGCGCACAAATCCACTCTGTGTAGACCAGCCCCAGTGTCGAAATATACTGCAAATCACTCTCTACGCACTGCAAATATACTGCAAACAATTCTCCTCGACAGGACGAAACAGGAAGCGAGGCGTAACCACGCCCCTTTGAGTTTTTGGTTTCCTGCCCAGGCTCTGTACCGTCTCCCTCCAGAACCTCTGCTGTAACACACTACGACTGCTAGGTCCAAGATTAAGGTCAGGATAACAATCTCGGCAGGGTTTTTTCTGCGACCGTTGGCAATTTTTTTGGCTAGTGCACAGAACACAGAACTCTACAGAACATCAGAGCAAAGCAACTCAGGAAGCTGCAGGACAGCTATACTGCCCAGAATAAACATTGCTCTGACAAGTTAGACAGTGATGGTTATTATGTGTGTTCGCTGATGTAAAAACACTTTTTTTTTTCTTACTCTGTGTAACCTTCAATTAATATCAACAAAATTAGGCTTTGTTTTCTCTGACGCTGGACTGATTTCCTTAGCAGGAAGAATAGCAAAGTCCCACTCACACACACACACACACACACACAAACACACACATGCGGTGGCGTGTGTCTATTCATATTGGCGTCACGACCACAGAGGTTTCCAAGCGAACAATGTGAAACAACCAGGAACAGTGGAGTCGGTGTACTTTCCAAAGTGACTATGCGCTCCTTGCATTTTCATTTCAATTTGCCACCTAAACGCCAATAAAAGGCTTTTTTCTTTCGTCACCCGTTAGTATATCAATACGAGGTATGTTGTCGGTTAGTCGGAGCGACCGGCTAACCGGGTCTGAACTGGGACTTCGTTGGCGACTTGTAAACGTGTAACTTTCCTGCACGCACACATGTCCTGTGCGCGCGCATTCAAGTGTTAGCGGCTTTAGTCATTGAAACACACACACACACACACACACACACACACACTGAACCGACAGCAGCGCTCAGTGGATGCAAACTGCGTAGCGAACAACAGGTACACGGCGGTATCGTGTTTCCGTCTTTGCCATCGCCTCAAGGTCACCTCGGCGTCACGTCTACCTGCAGTGTGGGGGTGGGGGGGGGCTGCGGTTTGTTGCTGTGAGCAGCAGTAATCTAAAGCGCTAGAGAACGGTCTTGATAGGCCCCGCCACCGGAAGGTCACCCGGTTTTCTGTCATCACCGCCACCGCCATGAGCAAACAATAAAAAACATCAGTGTGTGCTTGTGTGTGTGTGTGTGTGTGTGTGTGTGTGCGTGTGTGCTTGTGTGCGTGTGTGTGTGTGTGCGCGTGTGTGCACGTGCGCGTGTGCGTGTGTGTGTGAGAGAGCGAGCGAGAGCGGGAGAGAGAGAACCTCTACTCTTTCCTCCCCCTTCCTGAAACAGCAGCTGCCGAGGTGCTCCTGATTAGGACACTTAACCCCCGCCGGCTGTAATGGCTCAGTGCTCGCCGGCGGCTGGCGGCGCCGCGGAAGACTCCACGCCACCAAACAACGGAGCGCGCCGTGAAGCCTCCTCTGATTGTGCGAGGGGGGGGTTGGGAGAAAAGGGATCCGAGCTGAGCTGAGCTGAGCGGGAGGAAATGAAAGACTGCTAAAAACGAATCCGGCCACTCCTCCACAACCTCCTGTTGGCCGACGACCGCCGCCACCGCCGCCGCGGTGAGGTTGAGTCATTGACCCGACCTCGGGAGATTATACAACCCTCGGCCGCGTGGCCCCAGCAGGGGCGGCGAGGCGCTGGAGCCGGAGCGGGCGCCGACGCTTTCCACTGCTGCGCCCGGCGTCTCGTTGGGCTGCCGCATTCGACCCTTTCTTCTTTGTGTCCATTGCGGCAGCCTCAATGAGAGGAGGGGTGAAAATGACCTTCATTTCAACACTCGTCGCCACGTGTTGTCGATTGGCGAGTTTGGCAAGGCGCTTTCATTTCCCGAGCGACTTGGCGTGAACAGGTTGAGGCTAGGTTGCGGGGGGTTAAGGCAGGCTTGCTCAAGGGTGGGTGGACACAACAGGGGGATTCAAACCTTGTGCGTCGAGGCCCGGGAGTCGAACCTGGCCACCGCGCTCTATCCTGCTGCGGCTGAATAAAGTAGAGAACAGCAGAGTGCTCTGCGGTCTCTCGCGAGGAGAGTAAGAGTCAGACTTTAACTATCTGGAGGAAGAGGATTCATCTCACATAAAAAACCCACGTGATGGCTTGGGGGGTGTCGACACCTCTCCTGACAATTACGTATTCCAATTATTATTTCATAGTATACTCACACACACGCACACACACACACACACACACACACACACACACACACACACAC
This sequence comes from Urophycis tenuis, assembly GCA_036785325.1. Classification (NCBI taxonomy): domain Eukaryota; kingdom Metazoa; phylum Chordata; class Actinopteri; order Gadiformes; family Phycidae; genus Urophycis; species Urophycis tenuis. The sequence goes on along the minus strand of JAXIVH010000020.1, from coordinate 815,546 downwards.
ACACACACACACGCACACACACACAAACAAACAGAACATATAAATGTTACAGAAAGACATTGATATTCTGCTCGCGTGTGTCTTCAACTTGATGCTGAAAAATAAAGAGGAGGAATGGGAGAATGCGAACATTTTGAATGGATTATTTCCAGTCCCTGCAGCCATGAAATAAGGAGGAGTCAGGCAGAGCAGGAACAGAGCAAAAATAAAAACACAAATAAAACTACCCACAAGCCACCGGGAAAACACGAAGGGCACGGAAATTGGGGCGAAAGCGACGGCATAACGGTATGGTACACGGGACAAACAAGGGGCGGGGTCGAACTAAAGTCAAACAATACGGAAATTTCGTTTGAAACGTTTGCTTGATCGTTTAATCACTTGGCTGCGGCTAAATAATAGACCGGCCGTGGCTAACGCCTGGTGTTAGCACAGAGAACAGCACGTGTGCGCTACCATGTTCCGTTCCTCGGAGAGACAATCCCGATGCATTGACTCGGGTAAAGCCCTTGCCCTCCACGGCTCTGGTCTCCAAGCCTCACTGTGAACCTCCTTTCTCTGTACGAAAGGAGGTTCAGCATTAGCATTCAGCTCGCTCAGAGCTATTTCTTTTCAGTAGTGTTTCATTACTGTAACTCATTCATTACACTTTTTTTTTTTTTACATTCACACATACACACACGTAAACACACACACACACACACAGTTACACTCACACACAGTCACACACACACACACACACACAATTCATTCTGTTCATTCATTTAGCTTGCCACTGTGAGGCAAAGCACCGACGCAGTATTTGCATGTTTACATAGATGGGAATAAATTTGCCAGTGGTGCCGTGGCGTGGCAGACTGAATACATACCGTGGACTCCCTAACCTCCCCACCCCATGACCGGGGTCTGCACCACACGAATACATCAGCATAAATGCATAGCATCGCTTTGTTAGCGCTCGCACACGCACACACACACACAGGCGCACATGCACGCACACACATACACACACACACACACACACATTCGCACAGACACGCACACACACACACACACACACACACACACACATACATACACATACACACACACACATACATACACACACACACACACACACACACACACACACACACATACACACATACATACACATACACACACACAGACACACACACACACACACATACACACACACACACACACACACACACACACCCCACTGCCCCTGTGTTGTCTCAGCACCAGGGTTTGTCACTTCTTTATTTCCCCATTGTTAATTACCCCGGCTTAATACGAGAGGATTTCTCATTTTCAAGACGGTCATTAGAAACAGATTACCGCACCGCTGAAGTCATGTGACTTATTTACTCCACGGCAATTTCCTTTGTGTCGCACGCCACTCCGGCGCGGGGGGGGGGGGGGGCAGGGAAACGATGGAGAGGGGCGACAAACCCCACCCCGAAATGTTCCCCAGCTTCTGGTGCTGTG
>JAXIVH010000020.1:804055-809055 GCA_036785325.1 Urophycis tenuis | reverse complement strand
TGATCCCATTTTAGACTGTTGGTGGGAAGGAGACTCCCAGCACTCATCCATTTCATCAGACAGTCAGTCTCTAGTGGTGGCACATTTCCAGGACTTTAGGACAAAAATGTCAATAAACCCATTCTGAGCCCCTATTGTGAAAGCTTTCCACACAGTCTGTATTTTTTTTCTCTCAAGACACACAATCTGCTGCCACTTTTTAATATAAAGCTCAATGTTTAGCAAGCTCAACTGAAAAGATCAGATTTTAGTTTTTTAATTAGGGCTGTTGATCGATAAAAAAACATGAGTCCGTTTTTTTTCCCCCAAGGCTGAAGCTTGTAGTAATGGATATATAATTGAGAAATCACAAAATAAATGTAGAATCAACACAAAGGAAGTATACTTATAATCAAAAAATATAATTCAAATATTATTGATTAATAACATCTTTTTAACTTTGAACACATACTGTGAAATGCAGATCTCAAATAAAACCATCACAGACGGCTTGGGAGGCATATTTCTTATGTGCAACAGCAGAAATAATAATAATAATAATAAAATATAATAACACAATTTAGGCCTATACGCTTAAGTGCACATTTAATTTCAAAACCATCAAGGTCATAAAACATCAGTTTAAAAGGTAATCATTTCTTATTTGCTAATAAAAATGCTGATTAAAGTATAATGTGTAACGTTTCTGCATTGAAAACATAAAAAAAATGTGAGACATGTCATCACTCGTTGAGCTGGGTATCTATGCTATCCCAAATGTTTCCAGTAATGTTTCAAACCCAAAGATATCTGTCATTTCTTTTCAAAGTAATGGCGCGTTTCATTTAGTGAGGTTGCCGGTAAATGGCGTCATAACCCCTTTACCGCCTTAACTTCTGAGGAAACCCGCCCCCCCCCCCCCCCCCCCCCCCCGACGCTGCTTTGCTGGGCTGTCTTCGGGGGGTTCCCCCCGCACCGCCGCTCCTCGAAGATGGAAAGTCTCCTCTTTATCCTCGTCCTCACCCATCTTTATCCAAGCTAGCGGCTAGCGGTTTCCCCTTGGCTCAGCCCCCCACAGGGAGTAGACGAAACAGAGATGACACAAATCAATGCGAAACTTTGCACGCTCGTTTTTGACAGCGCTGGCTTTTATATATTTTATTTCTACCCCAAAAACATGAATCTACTTAAGAAAAAAATCACACATCGCCGAGGACTGTGGTGGATTGCAGCGGCCGCGTATTTCATAATAAATGCAAATGAACTCAAGTTTGAATGTGTTAGATGTTTTCAATAAGTATGTTACAATGCAGAGCAGAATATATTATTTTCACATCTGTACACAGTATACATCTCTACAGAGAGACATACACTGCATATACTTTGTACTGCATGCAGACCCACGGGGCACACCGTCAATATGGAGGTTGTGACCTCAACGTGGTGCAACTCCTCTGAGCTGAAATCTGTTCAACCAGCTCTTTTCCTGTTCAATTTCCACTGAGCTCTGCACCGACCTTGCCTTCATGAGGTTCATTAGTGAGGGAAAGGGGCTGGATGTGGGCGGGAACAGGGCTTATGTGATGCTAGTCGAATTGGATGGTGTGTCGTTACTCAGAGAGACTACGAATGAAACCAGAAACAAGACACACAAGTGATGTATGGTAAGATTCTTGTTTGGGATCCTAGTCAGACCTGTTCGAAGACCTGTATTAGATCTACTTGTACACATACAGGAAGGACCACTGACTTCCTTCTCCTGAAAATCTTCAACAGGGCCGAGGTAAACAAAGTGACGAGAATGAGCAAATTGCAACTGCATTATAGTTGATCTTAACATGTTTTCTGTCCATTGGGCCTCTGTGGCACTCATAGCCCTGCGTGGACAGAGCGATCTATCTTCTGTGCTTCTTGTTCAAGTTTCTTCAAGGGAGGATTTTTACTTCAAGCCTAGTAGAGGGCTTAAAGCATAACCCCTTTACCCCATGTAGGGTTATGGGGTGTGGAATAATGTGGGTCTGTGGAACCCTCTGATGCTGTAACTCATAAGAGCTTCACTTTCTCAAACACAGAAACATGAATAAGAAGTTGACTTGATCGATCACAGCATTTCTGTTTGATGTCCCCCCCCCCCCCCCCCCCCAAAAAAAAAAAAAAAACTCTCCACTCATCAAAAGAGTAAGGTTCAGAAGAAGCAACAAATACATTGGCATTTTTAATGCCTTTTGAACGCTTCTATTGATTGTGGGATGCATTGAAAAGCAGCAGATTCATCTGAATTTACACATTGTACAGAATCCACTTGATCCTGGGCAGCCTCCATGCTAAATGGATTGATTCCCCTTCAACTATACTTCTATTGTATGAATTTGTGATTTGGACGAAGGCTGCACAAGGGCACATTGATTTACAAAAAAAAGTACCAGAACACCACCTTGAAACTGGCATGTGGAAAGTTCCAATAAATCTATGTTCAGAAAAACCTATCTGTGAAATGAACCATTTTAAGTATCAATGTACACATATATTATACAAAGGTTAATGCAGAATAATAACACAATGCGATATGTCTGAGCTTTCTGGTATGAACACAAAACAACAATAAAAAATGGGTTCATGAATTTCAGTGGCCCTCCTCGTTAGTCATTGTCCATTACAATATAGGTCACGAGTTAAAATAAATGATTCTAATACACAGTTCACATGCAACCCAGGGGTGATGAAGTGAAGGTAAAATACAGTGTGTGATATTATAAAAGTGCTTACAGGCGCAACTCATTAAATGTATATGGGTTACAGGAGAAAGGATAGGTTACATAAAAACTCATGTCCATTATTTTTCATCTGTGCATGAATGGCTTACAATTATGTTCTGTTTTCTTCTGCCCACATGTTAAAGCGTTATTTAAATAAAAATGACATGTATATGGAGAAAAAAAACATCCATGCTAAAATAAGAATTTGTTGATTTATGAATCTATTATTGTTGCGTAATTTGGGTAATTTATCCAATCTATACATGAAAAACAAATCCTAGTGATGTATTCCGCTCCCTCCACAGTTAACAACACTGATTCGATATTAGTTGCTTCCATCTATAACGTTAATCTCTTCTATTGACCGATGCGGCGCTTTGATGGAACACTGTTTGTGCGTTGTCACGGAAACGCCCGTGCGCTAGCTGTTGCCGGCGCGCTGATTTCCAGACCGGTGAAAGGCTAGAGGTGTGACGCTGCGGAAAATGAAGCGCAGCGCCCTTGGAAAATCAGGATCAAGTATTCATCCTCGCCGCCGCTATATTAATCAGCGCGACAATAGCTTGAGCCGTAGCTCTCCTGTTTGGAGACACAAAGCCGGAGCGCGGGTCCGTCGGGGCTGGCGGAGGTGGGGAGAGGAGGAGGCTCCCTCGTGAACCAGCTTCAGATATTCTCCTCGGGTCACGCCTCTCCTCCTCCACATGTAAATCGAGTGACGCTGATTATTCAGGCGATTAACAAACACCAACACATGCCGATGCCGTGTTTAGCATGGTAATGGCGGGATCTGGCTGTGATTTGAAAGATAACCGCGTTGTCGCTTTGGCGTGGAACAACATGCGTGTGCGTGCGTGTGTGTGTGTGTGTGTTTAATCCTGTGTACATGTGCGTGTGTTCATGTGTACATCCGTCAGTGTGTGTGTGTGTGTGTGTGCGTTCCTGTGTGTGCACGTTCCTGATTGTGTGTGTTGTAATGTGTTCCAGTGCATGCGTGTTCTTTGTGTGTGTGTGTGTGTGTGTGTGCGTTCCTGATTGTGTGTGGTGTAGTGTGTTCCAGTGCATGAGTGTTTCTGTGTGTGTGTGTGTGTGTGTGTGTGTCATGTGGATGTGAAGAGGCCAGCCCTCGCTGGCCTCTCTGCAGTGGCCCTCAACGCCGGGTCCTGGGTGGCGTGCAGCCCCCCCCGCTTGATTGGCGGCGGCGAGGCTTCGTCTCCCCGAGCCGCTGTTTACGGCCGGCCGGGTGAAATCACTGCACCGTCGAATGCAACACAGGACAACACAACACAACACAACACAACAGCAGTGGAGGCGGCAGCGGCCAGCCGCGCTAAGGGCTCTGCTCTCTGTTTGTATCACAATTAGTCGGCCGCTCTCTGGTCTCCTCATCAGCCCGGAGAGAGAGAGAGAGAGAGAGATGGGGGGGGGTCTGACGGTATAGATGGAACACAGAAGAGGGGCACGGTGGCCGCTCTGGCCTGGTGTGTTTGTCTCGCTACGCTCGGAGCCGACCGCCTCCCTGACGAGGTGTTGTGGAATACTCGGTTCCTCCGTTGTTCCGGATTCCATCCGTTCCGAGCGTTACGCCGTTGCTGACTGTTTCGTACCGCGGGAAAAGAAAACCCCCGAATGCGGGTTGTCTCGCTCTCGAAAAAGAACGCGCTCGGCAACCGCCCACCCACCCCTGCGACCCCCTGGGCCACGTCACCACCACCACCACCACCACCACCACCATCACCACCACCACCATCACCACCATCACCTCCACGGCGTGCTTTATTTTCAAATAATGAGACCCCCCTGTTGTGGCTCGCTCCTTCCAACACCGACCGCTGTGCTGCAAAAATACACGCAATGCGTTCACATGGGAAACACACGTGTGAGCCAGAACACGTGTGTCTATTGTTGTACCGGAACGCTCTCTCTCTCTCATCTCTCTCTCTCTCTCTCTCTCTTCTCTCTCTCTCTCTCTCTCTCTCTCTCTTTCTCTCTCTCTCTCTCTCTCTCTCTCTCTCTCTCTCTCTCTCTCTCTCTCTCTCTATCTCTCTCTCTCTCTCTCTCTCTCTCTCTCTCTCTCTCTCTGTCTGTCTCTCTGTCTGTCTTGCTGTCCTACAGTCCTCTCTGATCTGGACCTCCAGATTGTGACGTCATCTCATCGTCTCACCGTGCGCTCCCTCACAGTGGTCTCCACCAGGAGGACAGAGAAGATCCTGATGGAGGAAAGTGGAAACATGCATAGCAGGTATATACAATGCCCAGCACTGGCGC
>JAXIVH010000020.1:794055-799055 GCA_036785325.1 Urophycis tenuis | reverse complement strand
GGGGCAGGTTGGAGCAGCCTCACCTGGCGTGAGTCGGACTGACTGGACTGCGGGGGCCCGCAGAGCGGTGAGACTGCACAACTCTTGTATTTTGAGCAATCAATATGCAGCAGGTTAAAGCAGCCATCATCACACACACACACACACAAACACACACACACACAGTTGGGGCGAAGATCTCCTGCAGGGCAGCATGGAGCTCCAGCTCATCCAGAGCACTGAATGAAACTCCACAGTAAACCAGTTTACAGCATCGCCATCCGGCGTCCTTGTCTGGAGGAGACCAGTAAAAGCCCCCCCAGGGGGCCCGCAGCAAGGACATTGTTCAACCCGAAGAGAGGCCTTCTCCGAATTCTATTATGAGAAGGGAAGAGAGAGAAGAGAGGACCTTTCGGTCTTTATTGGTCATTCTCAGTATTTTTTAGATATGGGAACGAAATTTGTTCTCCCCATTTGACCCGTCCCATGGTACATAGGAGCAGTGGTGCTGCTATGTTCAGCAGCCCGGGGAGCAAGTTTGGGGTTCAGTGTCTTGCTCGAGGACACATTCACGCACATTCTCGACCATACTTTCATCGTGTCGGTATGATTTTAATTTACTCTGATCGTTTTTTACTTTGGGAGTTTTGTTTCCCTCCTCAGCTTTTGCTTTCTGCCGAAAGGTCAACGGGAGACTTCGGTTCTGTTCGACAAAAACAAATGTTTTATTTTGAACATTGTTGTTGACCCCATGGATGTTGTGTTGTGGCGCACGACAATCTGATTCATGTCGTAGCAACGTGAATACATGAAATATCAAGACGCCACGGACAGAACATCTTGTAATAACGTTTCCCGCTGTATTTTCTAGTCTCTTCGTCTGGTGAAGCTCTTGAACGTTTATTTAACCATCCCTAGGGATGTTCAGCAGCATTCAGAGAGATTTTCTTTTAAAGTGTAGATTAGCTCAATTGGCGCTCCTAACTTTTCCTTTTTATTTGGTTGTTTTGTTTTTCATTGGAAGGGAATAAATATTCCATTTATTTGCACATTTTCCAGTGAAATATATAAATGCATCAATCCCGGTATGAAGTAACCTAATAGAGAAATTCTCTGCACTCATCACTATTTGGGCCATATTTGGAACAAGCAGGGCTTTTTATATTGTTAGGTAGGCTTTCACTTCCCTGCGTCTTTGAAACCATGTTTCTCGTAGACTCTGTTCCCGTGAAAACGGAGATGTCTGGAGTGGAAATTCACAAGTTTAAACTGTGTGCGTGATTATCAGTGTTTTCTCTGGCACCGTTACGCAACAGAGTTCTCTGTTGACTTCAGAACTCGGTTTTGTCTCACTTGCACAGTTTGCCCTTGTTATATACAGCTCTCTGGAAAATATTATGCATATCACTACATAAATATCACTGGAATGTTCTGAGATGTTATATTTTTCCACATTATTTGAATATTCAATTTACTCAACAAACACGTTCATCAAATGGCAATATACTCCTGTGAGAGGAGTACCCCTTTTACACTTTAGAAGACTGAAGATGCCGGCCCACCGCCCAAACAAACGGCAACAGACAAGTTGTACCATCAGGCCAGTCTGCCCGCTGGTGTTTGGTGGCTGTTGTCAGATGCCATTGGTGAACATGTCTGTTCGCCCCTGGGCCAGCATTCAGTACTTTGGTGTTCATGAACTGCTGCCTGGAGCTGTTGCACGCTGATGACCAAGCACTTCTTCTAGCTGAATAATCAGCCGCACGTGGTTCTGTGAAAGAGAGCGTGCGGGCCACCTGTTTCCTGTTCTGCCCCGTGAATCTCCACCGGGCTTAGATAGATTGAGAACTTGGGACTCGGGGCACGGTCGTCGGGTGATGTGGTCGATTGATTTTCCCAGCTGAAAGGTTCTGCTTTCGGACCCAGATATTTTAGTCTTTTTAGTCCATACACAAAAAAAAAAAAAAAAAAAAGAAGTCATATTTAAAATCTTCAATCGTGTGTCACTTCAACTCGTCCGCGAATGCGCGACCCTGCCGTGCCTCCGGCTCAGCGGGTGACTTTGTTCCACCTGAGTGGCTTCCTCTCGACGGCCCCACGATGGGCATAATGACTGCAGCCTGCCCCTCGGGCCACTGCCATGGCGATAACGCGGAGTCCCTTTAAAGGCTGTCTCCGCGGTGACATCCCAGCCACGGCCCCCATCCACGTAATGGCCGCCCCCGTTAAGAGTCGCGGGGGCTGACCCAGACCCGAGAGAGCACGGCGACGGCTGAGGACACAGAGGGCCATGCCCCCCCACCCGTGATGTGGTTTTTCATCTTTTTACTTTCCTGTGAAATTCCTGAGGAATTTCGAATTTCCTGCAATCAAGTGGCAAAGAGAAGCACCCCCCCCCCCCCCCCCCCCCCCCCCACCAGGGCCAGTACGTCTCTTATTGGCTCTGCTGGTCGTGAACCCAGAAGAATGTGCACAATGACGCACACGCACAGCGGGAAGGATCAAAGGCGGCCTTCCGGAAGCAGGTGTGCGTCCGGTCCCCTGCCGCCAGACTCCCGGCGCGGTCGTGGAGGTGTGACCGTTCCACGGTCTCCTCTCGTCTCATCTCGTCTCGTCGAGCGAGAGTGTCCGGCCACACAGCAGGGGGGGGGGCAGAGCCAGGTGCCATGGAGACGCCTGCACACACCGAGGAGGATGGGTGAGAGACACCCACTTACACTGCCCATGGATGAGAGAGAGAGGGAGAGTGAGAGACAGACAGAGAGAGAGAGAGAGAGAGAGAGAGAGAGAGAGAGAGAGAGAGAGAGAGAGAGTGTGTTTGTCTGTATAGAGAGAGATCAAAATAAAGTATACCGAGGCAATTTTCTAAATTGACAGGAGGCTGTGATAAAGGGGGATTCTTCACTGGGAGGTTAACCAGTGGGTCAATGGGAGAGAATGAGTCCCTTCAACGACGCCAAGCTTGACACATGGACGCTTTCACTTTCCCAGTTTGTCAATGTCTGCCCGCTTATTGAAGACGTCATACTGTCCTATATGTTGTTCAGAGAGAGAGAGAGAGAGAGAGAGAGAGAGAGAGAGAGAGAGTGTGTGTCTGTGTGTGTGTGTGTGTGTGTGTGTGTGTGTGTGTGTGTGTGTGTGTGTGTGTGTGTGTGTGTGTGTGTGTGTTTGTCTGTATACCCTCTCATTCACCCACCATGGTCCCACTGGTTTAAAGCCGTTGTCTTATTCTTCACTGTTCCTTCTGAGGCGGCAGTAGCTCAGTGGGTAGAGCAGGTGGACAGAGCGGGTCGTCCACTAACCGTAGGGTCGGCGGTTCGGTCCCCTCGATCCCCTTGATCCCCCTCCTCATCCAACTGTCCACATGTCGAACCCCACAAAAGTACCAAATGTAAGTCGCTTTGGACAAAAAGCGTCTGCTAAATGCCCCCTTTACCCCCTTACCTTACCTTTACCCGTCTCTTCTCTCTCGTACAGCCGTCGGCCAATCAGCACACAGTAGGAGTCCATTCCCAGCGGCGGCCTTCCCCTCCGGGACAAACGTGACACTTTGATGTAACGCTCAAGATCGAAATGACATATACAGCCATCCTCCAGTGAAGGCCCTTGCTGTCCAACGCCACGCTGTGTAAACAAACACTAAAACACAATCCCGGGCCAGCACACCGTATGGCTATCAGTGATTAATGGTTGTGTGGATGGAGGCGATGATGTCATCGAGTAAAACAAAAACAAGAAAAAAGAAAAAAGAGATGGCCGCTTGTAATGTGATATTCTATAAAGCTGAAATAAATCCGCCAGGGGCAGCGGCGAGTGACAGACAGAGTTAAGTGTGCGCGCCCGTTATCGAAGCCTGCGATTCCTCGTCTTATCTGAAGAACAACGGGGGTAGTCCCAGCTGAACTCCTTGTGGAGGAAACTTGCCTCATTGTGGGGCGGCAGTAGCTCAGTTGGGTAGAGCGGGTGGACAGAGCGGGTCGTCCACTCACCGTAGGGTCGGCGGTTCGATCCCCTTGATCCCCCCCTCCTCCTCCAACTGTCCACCGATGGAACCCCAGAAATGTACTGATTGTAAGTCGCTTTGGACAAAATCGTCTGCTAAATGCCCCTTTACCTTTGTGGAGCAACATGTTAATGTTGGAGCCTACTTGGCTGCGGTGTGACTGCATAGATGCTTATTATAGCAAATGTATTTAAACTTTACGTTGTTATCTTTAATATAATTTGTAGTATGGTAGACTGCACGGGATCAGTTGCCTGGTTGCAATGTTTTGTCGTTGACGTTGAAAAAGGATGAGCGACTGACAATTAGACATGTTACTATAGCGCTTCATAAATAACCTGGAAATCCGTAGCGTTCACACGTGTCTTGTGCGTTTTCTCGCCGTCGGAAACGCAAAGCGCTTATTTGATGTTTCCTAACGGCCCGGAATGGGTTCACGCCGCCAGACATTAATACATCACCCTTCCGCCTGCATCACAGTCACTGTGTTTCCCAAATCCCCGCCTGCCCCGCCTCCCCCCCAGTCTACAAAGCGTCGTCTCGCAAATTGTGTCTGAGCTCAGATTGTGTCTGAAATGCCGTACATTCTCCCCCCTTTTTCTTCTGCGGCCGCCCAGATCACAAGCGACAGCAGACGGATGAGAGGGGCGGGCGGGGTTTGAAGCGCGGGGGCGGGGCGGTTGAGGTCTCAGACGCTCCTTTTATTGGGGGCGTCGCCGAGGGAGGCGCCGTCCTTTGATCTCATGTGTTGGGTCCGGGTGAGGACGCGGCCGTGCTCCCCCCCCCCTCCCCCAGGGGGGTGGGGAGATGTAACGGCGTCCGGGCGCCTGGCGCCGGGCCCCCCCCGACCGAATGAACGCGGCCTTGAAATGAAAATAATCACCTGACGCAACCTCTTCCCGCCGCAAGTCAGTGACGTGGTGTTTTACCCGAATTACGTGCGTGCGTTTACGAAGCGCAAAGCGAAACTGTAAGAAATGTTTGACGCCGATTGACGCCTGACTGCGCCGTAGCTATC
>JAXIVH010000020.1:742881-787881 GCA_036785325.1 Urophycis tenuis | reverse complement strand
GATTGACTGCTTGATTGATTGATAGAAAGATAGTTTCGAAGGCAACTGGAAAGGGCGTGCATAGCCAAACTCAGTACGATTCACACAGCCATGCTGTAGGATGGAGGAGGGGGGGGGGGGGGGGGGGGGGGGGCTGAGATGGTGTGGAACAGCAGATGACTCATCACTTCCCTCATATAATAGTGGGCTACGGCTGCAAGTGGCTTATTGCAATCACTGTATAGTTCAGCTCTTGCTTATTGATTTTTAACGGTCATTATCTCCGGCCGGTGCAGTGAAAATGGTCATCGTGGCATGGTTTAACACACGTCATTGTGCGTGAACTTTAAAAAATATGCCCCTCCCCCCCCCCCCCCCCCCCCCCCCCACACACACACACACACACACAGACGCTTACACTCTGAGCCTTGATCAGCTTTTACAGACTTAATACGTGTTGGCACCTTGCACACTCTCCCCCTCCCAGGCAGGTTGTGTCACGTTGAGCTGCGATTTAACTTCACTTAAAAATAAAATGTGTTCACACGTGTTCAGAAATATTCCCCGCAGAAATATGTGTTTGTGTCTTTCTCTGTGTGTGCATGTGCGTGTGCGTGTGCTTGTATGTGTGTGTGTGTCTGTGTGTGCGTGCGTGCGTGCGTGTGCGTGTATGTGTGCATTTGCAAAAAAAAACCCTGAATTTGTTCATTTTTCATCACCCTCTGGTCCGGTTTAGTCGGTAAACATCACTGTATACAATTCCCTACAATGACACACAGAGTATCGTGACCTCGTTGACCTTCCATTCCGGCCTGAAACATACCTTCACATTCCGGGCATCCCCCCACCCCTCCACCCTCTCGTTTCAATAACGCCAGCGAGAAGCGCCGCCGGGCACCAGAGCCCACCCTCTCTCTTCAGCCCGGCCCGGTCCGTCCCTTCAGACGAGCTTTTCCCATCCGATCCGTCAGACAGAGCAGGCAGTCAGCGCTAACAAGCTCCCTGGAGCTCACCCGCCCAGCAGCACCGCAGAGGAGCCACGCGGATGCTTCCAACCGGCCCGGCCCAGGCCCAGGCTTCCTTCCTGTTTCCCTGGCACCGCGGCGCGAGCGTAAGTGATAAGTGATGGATCGCCATGAGTCTTCGCCGCGATAGAAGGCGGAGGACGGCGACCGAACCATATGTCTGTCTGTCTGTGCCCCCACCCCCCCCCCCTCTGATTATGGGCCTGTCTGTTGGTGTCACGCATCATGCACCGCTGTGGAGACGAATTAGGGAGCATGTTCAAATTTGTGTTTGTGTTGTGTTTTTTTTTTGCTGTTGTTGTTGTTGTCGTTGCTTTTTTATTTATTTATTTTAAGGGGTACATGGAAGCTGTGTGTTGGATCCGTGTGGCCGAGATGTCCATTACAACTGATTCATCGAAAAATGTTTTTTTCACATTTGGCGCATTTCACGGCACGCCGTCCTTGACCGAGTCTTTATATCTTAGTCGTCGAGGCCCTGAAACGCCGCGCTCACGGCCGGCCACCGCGGTGAGCGTCTGTGGCGTCTCGTGTCCTTCTCTGCGTGTCTTGCAGTGTGGCCGCAGGTCGGGCTCTCGGCTGCTTTTTGTCATCCGATTCAGCGTGTTGAATGGGGGGGGGGGGGGACGGAGGCCGCCGTTGAGAGCCCAGCAGTCGGCCGGTATGGTGTGGACCGGGAGTAGCTCGGTGGACAGAGCGGATGGACAGAGCAGGGTCGTCCACTCACCGTAGGGTCGGCGGTTCGATCCCCTCGATTCCCCCTCCTCCTCCAACTGTCGGCATGTCGAAGTGTCCTTGAGCAAGACACTGAACCCCATCTCGCTCTCCGGGCTGCTGAACCAGCCCGCTGCTCCTGTGTACCATAGGATGGGTCAAATACAAGAGAACACATTTCGTTCCCATATCTAAAGAATACTGAGAATGATCAATAAAGACGGAATGGTCGTCTCTTCACCTCGTCAGGGCCTTGAGGTGTATTTATTTCTGTGCAATGATGCACTCCTTGGTCTTGTCCATGGCTCCTACCTTCTGCATGGTTCATCTGAACTTTTTGAAATCCATCTTCCCCCAATAAGCTGGTGGCATCCAATTGTACATACTGTGTATATCGCAACAACGTAACGAATCCCAAATCCAATGCACGGACTCAAGCTCACTCAAGTCTGCTGCAAGTCATTCTGTTGCTTAACAATTTACAGATGGAAAACACGGCGTTCCAAATGAACAGCCTCTGCCATCCAGGCCCTCTGTTACAACGCTTGGCGTGATTTCTACCCTGTAGGATCGCTTTCAACATATGAATACTCCTCCCTAAACAGCCTGTTCTCATCGTAAACATTGCCAAAATCCATGTGGTTATCCCATCTTGATATAGATTATTGAAATGCTCTATTTGTCAGAGTCCTAACAATAACTTTTTAGACTCTACAAAGCACTGAAGCACTAATGTCCATCTTATTACCAATGAGACGCATGCAAATGTCAGAAAGCATCGGTTGAATCAGTTAAATAATAATAGGCCCGCAGATTGCTGAAGGTTAGCGTGGCCTCATTCTGACGGGTGTCTGAGCAGGCGTTGCTCTGGGATTCAGAGGCAAGCCAAGGGTTTGTTTTGATGTCCTTCAGGGGCTGTTAGGGAGCTCTCCGCATGGTTGATAATGTGATGGAGACAGGGTGTGGGCACGTGAGCTTGTAAATGATCATTAGCAGAGATGGCTAGACGTGGCTTTGAGCTCTCAAACTCGTGGGCCATGCAAGTCCAACAGATTTAATATTGTCCAATCATCAATCTATATTTAACAAGAGATGCTCCCCAGACTGAAAGAGACACAGGACTCTATCACAAAACGTTTTCCAATGTATTGTGTTGAGTATTGTATTGGGCCCATCTGTGCCATATGTTGAGATATTTAATTTTTTAGATTCTCTTTAATTGTTACATTTTCAAGCAAAAGTGTATGTTTTTATGACTTTGGGCAAAAGGGAAATCAGAATGACCATTTCAATGGAATTTTAAAACATTGTAAAAAATAACAATAACACAATCTTGTGAGCCTGGTCAGAATCAGACCAGCGTATTGTAAAATCATGTAATGTCTTTTGCGAACTGCAGAGAGAAGCAACACATAAACAAGATATATTTTCCGTCGAAGAAGAAAGGGGCATAGAAGTACAGCAGATAGAAAAGAATGCTCTATGGCCAAATTATTTAACGGCTTCACTAAATGTGATACTGCCGACACAAATCCCCGATTAATTTGAAGATACTGTCTTCAAAATATTGAAATATTGGTTGGTAACACTATGCACACATTCAGCTCATCGGGGTTTACCACTGAATGCATAGCTCGTATTGTCAGAACTCAAAAACAAACCATTCCTAAAAACAAATAGATAATAAATGTTGAGGGAGTTTAAAAAACGATACTCCAGATGAACGAGTTACAAACGGAATAATCTCAACAAAAATACATTTAAGGACCAAAAACACTCAAATCGACCGAGAACCAACCTCACACATCGCTGTTCTATGCGGTGAGATTCTATAGGAACGCAGCGCATTGTTTTGATAGCAAACAAGCTTCACAAGTTAGCATCACGGTACACCTCTCCACCGCCAAGCATCGCGTCTTAAAAGGTCCGTTGTTGGCATGACTCGATCGAATATTTAAGTTGAATGTAAATGTATGATAATGCAGTGTTTAAACTCAACTCACCGAAACCATGTAGCCTATAAAAGACGTAGAATGGAGCACTGGACGTGGTGCAAGCTAACATGCTAACAGCCCGCTACATCGTTTATCCCGACTAACAGATCGCCGTCACAACGCTTCTGTTTCTGGTTTTTATTTTATTTACGTCTACCAAAGTGTCGGATACCTTTAGGTATGACTATAAAGGTTGTTTTGAGTAGGATCTAAATGCACACAAATCCCACTTTACATCGGCTGTTTACAACTAAAAGATGTATCGGCGTCAAAGCCAGTCGGGTCGTTTCATGAACCCACCGTTAAAAACACGGGGTCATTAAACCTCAGAGGGATAAGGACGTCTATACGACTTATAGACCTATAGTTATACATATAGACCTTATAAACGACAGCTTGGTCACACTGTCTAGATTGGTCGGAGCCTGTGATGCTGATCAGTCTCATCCATGTCATCAGTGGTGCGTCGTGACTGTAGACAGCAGCTGATGGGTGACTTTATTCAATCAAGTCCACCGCATGTCATGCAAGGTTAACTGTTCAACCATGTATTGCATTGTAGTGTTAAAAAACAACAACATTTACGAGGGACGTATTTATAGATATACCATCGAGGACTGATTTCGACCAATCTGATGATCAATCAAACATTGCGTTAATCCTTATTTTTTGTGTGTGTTGTCATCAATAGCAGGTCAATCAACATGATTAAAGAGTATGCACTAATTGCTTGGACGAGAATGCCTATTGCCGTTATCATCCGATCGTTTGATAATTCACACTGTCGAAAAATAGGCTTGTAAACCACCGGGGGGCACTGCAACACAACGTTATTTGTATGCTTTTTTGAGGCTTGAAGGGGTTATCCTGTGCTGTAAATATACTGAAATATACGAGTTTATTGTGTATTTTTCTGCCTTTCACATAAGCGATATAGAGACATTAACGATGCAGCTTCCTCTGTATTCGGAGGAGATGAGTGGGACAACCACAGTGGTCTTTTTCCTATGTCAAGCTCAGGTTGCCACAAGTTGGGTGGTGGTAACCATGAGAGCTATGACTCCAGTAGACTTGTACACGGTCTGTTGGTTCTCTGTGCAATTTTGTGCTGTCCCCCAACCCAATTGTTGCCAATTTGCAAAGCAAAACATTCAAACAGAGAGTGAGTGACTCATTGGCAGTAAGTGAAGAGAGTTTGCTGACAGAGTATTTTCTTCTGTGGATATGCCACATATTTGCACAACAATAAAAGATCTTGAAAGCTTGCTTTTAATGCCAACTCTTTGGATTAACTGAAGGAAGGGTGGGGGGTTTCATTTTTCATTTCATTCTCTCTCTATATATTTCACATGGCTGTGCATTCCCATCAGAGAAATCATTGACTTGGCAACGTAGTTCGGTTGGATGAGAATGCAAGGGTCGAGGCCTTCTGAATACAGAATGCATTCTGCTCTGTATTCTGCTGATCTGAGCAGCATCCTAGCCCCATGGCATCTCTGTTCTCCCCACACTTCATCTCTCTCTCTGTCTCTGTCTATGTCTCTCTCTCTCTCTCTCTCTCTCTCTCTCTCTCTCTCTCTCTCTCTGTCACTCGCTGTTTCACACCAAACCCACTGTCAGTCCATGTTGGCCACACTTTGCTCAGAGTCCCGCCGCTGTCGATGCTAAAGATAATAACACCAAACGTGAAACCCCGCGGCGCATGCTGAGGGCACAGGTTTCCTATGCTAACTGTTATGTTGTTGTTGTTGTTGTTGTCTTTTGTATACAGGCCCGCCCGGTCGGCTGAGGAGTCATGGACGAGCAGACAGGCTCACCGGGAGCCACCACAGACAACAGCAGCCAGAGAAATGGAGAAGAGGTGAGGGATGAACTCCCGGGACGATGAACATCAGAATGCATTATGGGATTTGATGTTGGAATGAACAGCGGGGGCCGCTTGCTGTCCTAGAAGTGTTTTGTCAAACGAACAGACTCGGGGTGTTTACATGCACCCAAATCAGCCAACAGATCTGATTCTTAATCAGGCTTGATTATTTGAATTGCCATGTAAACACCAGAGTGTGAATTAGGCAATTTCTTCCCAAAGCATAAATTAGAGTAAGTATTTGCCATGTTGTGCGTGCACTTTGTCATATGAAGACTTCAGTCATGTCATGGGCGGTGTTTTTATTATGCGTCTGCACCAAAAGGTGACAACATTTGTTTGACCAAGAAGCAGCTGATTCCCCAGGTACCTGAACAAGAGCATACTCATGTCCAAAGCACTTTTGGACCGATCAGGTGATCTGTCTTTTATGACAGATAGCGGGGCGGAATTGCAGCAATAAAGTATTCAAGAATTTGAATGTTCTCATTGCTCTCATGGCCATGATATCGTTTGTAATCAGAATGTCAATGAGGTCATACATTCTTAATCCCAGATGGCTCATGATGGTGCCACGGCAGAACGTAGGGACATAGTAGCCTTTTTGTAAAAGAGACGACAACAAGAATTAAACGACAAAAAAATACACAGAAATACCTTCAGAGCCCAACCGTAGTCTCATGCATCAAACCAAGGTGCATGTATATAAACATAATGCAGGTATTCCCAGCTTTGCCGTAGCTAGGCCCAGCTCTCCTGCAGGTATGCCCAGCTCTGCTGCAGGTACCCCCAGCTTTGCTGCAGGTATCCACAGTGTTGCTGCAGGTATCCACAGTGTTGCTGCAGGTATCCCCAGCTCTGCTGCAGGTATCCACAGCATTGCTGCAGGTATGCGTCCAGCTCTACTCTCCACTCTCCTGCCTAGCTTCCTCTGAGAACATCCTCTTCTCCCTCTCCCCCCACCCTCCCTGCTGCAGAAGCCCCGGCGGGGCAGCTGGACCAAAGGCAAGAGGAAGAAGCCGCTGAAGGACAGCAACGCCCCCAAGGCACCGCTCACCGGCTACGTGCGCTTCATGAACGACCGGCGGGAGCAGCTCCGGGCCGAGCGGCCCGACGTGCCCTTCCCCGAGATCACCCGCATGCTGGGCAACGAGTGGAGCAAGCTGCCCCCGGAGGACAAGCAGGTCAGACCGGGGTGCGGTCGTGCAGGGACCAAGGGGGGGGGGGGTGCTGGCACGTTGGATGTTTTATGTATCCGGGGGCGGTAGTTCAGTGGGTAGAGCAGCGGGTCGTCCGCTCACCAGAGGGTTGGCAGTCTGGTCCACCATCTCCAGCTGTGCTCCACATGTGGAACCCCCAACTAATGCACTGATTGTAAGTCGCTTTGGGCAAAAGCATCTGCTGAATGCCCTAAAAAAGTATGTGTTTGTTATTTTGATTCTCGCCCTTTCGTGGTTGAAGGGTTGATCGGCGCCGCGCGGGGATCGGGTCAGGGGGCAGAGTCAGGTTCAGTGGGTCAGTCGGGTCGTTTTTCCACAACACACCCCCGGGCCCGGCGAGCTGGCCTCCGGACATCCAGGCTCTGGTTCTGTTCCTCCCACAGCATTGTGGATCGTTGTGTGTCAGCCATTTTGCGTCGCCTGCGGCGGCGACGGGACAAATGTTCCCCCGTTTTAATCGTCTCGTGTTCTGCCCGCTTCGCCTCCAGTGCTTTGGCTTATTTTCCCTCGTCGACGCGGAGGTGCTTTGTCAGTGGTCCCGCCTCACGATAATCACAGTTTATTTGCTTAGCATGTTTTACACGAACAACGCCGGTGCGATTTCTGATTTGATTATCACTCGAGTGCCTTTGTTGGGTTCAGACGCACGTTTCTCCCCTAGTGCGGGGAGCCTCGGTAACACTGGCCCCGTTCCTCCTGTCATGTTCCTCTTTCATGAGAAGTCCATATCCAACAGGCAGGCAACCTTCACACCACCGCCAGACCTCTGATGGATGCTCCTTTATGGAGGCAGACAATGAGTTTCATGCAAATCCTTTAGAATAACATCCCCATTCACACAGCCATTATAATCACTTTTAGTGATGCACAGGATATGACGGGTGTGTGTGTGGGGGGGGGGGGGGGGGGTGAATAATCTATATGTAAATGTATCGACGGGGTCGGAACCTCTCCTGTGCAGGCAGACCTAATTGTCAGCTCGGCCCGGTATCTGCGGTGCCCTTCGGGAACGGGCCCCAGTGTGGTCCACACACCCTCCAGGCCTCCCCCCCCCCCCCCTCCCCCCCGCCTCTCATGGTCATGTTCGTTCTATTTAAAGCGTTAATACCGCGTTGTCACGTTGTCAATTACACGTAGAACGGCACGGCGGACGACGACAACGACGGCAGCCTTGTAGGAGTAATGGATGGGGCTGGGCTGTCGGTGTGGTGGCGGGGGGGCGGGGGGCGGTGGCGGTGTAATAAAGCGCCGCTTCGCCGATACGGGCGCCGTGGCATCGTGATGGAGCACAGTCATTCTTCTCTCTTTTGTCCCTCTTATTGGATAAGGGGGGGACCGTTTTTTTTTTTTTTTCTTTTCCCACCGCCCCCGCCCGGTGGAAACCTCCAGATAGCAGATCCTCAGTCACACAAAACACAATGCCTCGCCTCACCCTGTGCTCCATCCTCTTCCTCCTCCTTCTACTCTTCCCTCCTCCTGCTCTCCTCCTTCTACTCTTCCCCATCCTCTTCCTTCTCCTCCTCCTTCCACTCTTCCTCCTCCTTCTCCTTGTCCTCCTTCTACTCTTCCTCCTCCTTCTCATCTTCCTCTTCCTCCTTCTACTCTTCGTCCTCCTTCTACTCTTCCCTCCTCCTGCTCTCCTCCTACTCTTCCCCATCCTCTTCCTTCTCCTCCTCCTTCCACTCTTTGTCCTCCTTCTACTCTTCCTCCTCCTTCTCCTTGTCCTCCTTCTACTCTTCCTCCTCCTTCTCATCTTCCTCTTCCTCCTTCTACTCTTTGTCCTCCTTCTACTCTTCCCTCATCCTGCTCTCCTCCTTCTACTCTTCCCCATCCTCTTCCTTCTCCTCCTTCTACTCTCCCTCCTCCTTCCACCCTTCGTCCTCCTTCTACCCTTCCTCCTCCTCCTTCTCCTTGTCCTCCTTCTACTCTTCCTCCTTCTCATCTTCCTCTTCCTCCTTCTACTCTCCCTCCTCTTCATCCTCCTTTTACTCTTCCTCCTCCTCCTTCTCTTCTCCTCCTTCTACTCTCCTCCTTCTACTCTTCCTCTTCCTTACACTCTCCCTCCTCCTTCTTCTACTTTTCGTCCTCCTTCTACTCTCCCTCCTCTTCGTCCTCCTACTCTTCCTCCTCCTCCACAGCGCTACCTGGAGGAGGCGGAGCGGGACAAGGAGCGCTACATGCGGGAGCTGGAGAAGTACCAGAAGACGGAGGCCTACAAGCACTTCACCCGCAAGGTGCAGGAGAAGCAGAAGGGCAAGAGGCACCGGGCAGGTGGGCTGTTTTCGCCAGCTTCCTCCCTCAAGCTCCGCCCCCTCCTCGGGAGGGGGATCCCGTCGCACACAGGGGAGGGTCTCCTCCGCGGAGCTGCCGCCACTGTTCATTTAACGTGCACACCCGGGGGCGGTAGAGTGCCCCAAACCACAAATGAAGTGAATAATAGTCGGCTCCATTGAAACAAAATGGCCGATCGGCGACGGTGTGCCGCGGACCCGCCCTGCAGCGAAAAGTGGGGCACGTGGCCAACGCTCCAGGCGGACCACCCGTTCACCGGCCCGCCACAAGGCCAGGCGTAGGGCCCTCTGTGTGGCCAACACGTACACGCTCTGTCCACCGGGAAGGCTGGTTCTCCCTCAGCGGGGATGAGATCAGACTTGTGCGGATCCCGGGAGGTGGATCAGGTGTTACCGCGGCCGTTTACAGCACTATAAAAGGGTGCGAGTCGAGGGAGAATAAACAATAAGCAGATAAGATTAAAAACGACGCACCTCTGTGAGCAGAGGGTACGGCTCTCCGCTGGGGTCTGGAGAGTCGTGACATAAAACGAGATGAACTGGATATTATTTATATATTTCTATGAATGGGCCGTTGTTGCGTTAATGAGGCTGTGGTTTAATTGATGGAATAAGTGTATTTACATTTTTTAACATGTCAAGATCAGGCAGCCTCCTCCTCTTTGCTCTTCCAGCAGTCGTGGTCTTTGTGAACTGACCACACCGTAGATGGTCTTCCAACCACAAACACAGCATTGAGAGTCGCGGCCTCCTGTCATCATATCCTATAAGCATTCCTGACACTTTAATGCGATCCTTGTAGGACGATTGCCCCTCCACCCCCTCCCCCCAGCCCTACATCTCTGTATGTCTGTGTTGCACTGACCAATACCTCGTCTTTCTCTTCCTCTCAGAGGGCGGACACCAGGTAACCAACGACAACCATCATGAGGTGAGTCGACTCCGCCCACTCCTCCGGGTGACTTCATTCTCAGTGTAAGGCGGGGGCCGGAGGGGGCCGGAGGGGGCCGAGGCCAGAGTCCCTCAGGAGTCCCTCAGGAGTCCCTCAGAGTCCCTCAGAGTCCCTCAGGAGTCCCTCAGAGTCCCTTAGGAGTCCCTTAGGAGTCCCTCAGGAGTCCCTCAGGAGTCCCTCAGGAGTCCCTTAGGAGTCCCTCAGAGTCCCTCAGGAGTCCCTCAGAGTCCCTCAGGAGTTCCTCAGGAGTCCCTCAGAGTCCCTCAGGAGTCCCTCAGAGTCCCTTAGGAGTCCCTCAGAGTCCCTTAGGAGTCTCTTAGGAGTCCCTCAGGAGTCCCTTAGGAGTCCCTCAGGAGTCCCTTAGGAGTCCCTCAGAGTCCCTCAGGAGTCCCTCAGAGTCCCTTAGGAGTCTCTTAGGAGTCCCTCAGGAGTCCCTCAGCAGTCCCTCAGGAGTCCCTCAGGAGTCCCTCAGAGTCCCTCAGAGTCCTTCAGAGTCCCTCAGAGTCCTTCAGAGTCCTTCAGAGTCCCTCAGAGTCCCTCAGAGTCCTTCAGAGTCCCTCAGGTGTCCCTCAGGAGTCCCTCAGAGCTTCATTGATTGTCACTAGCGTGTGTGTTCCACTGCCAGGGCCCGCTCTGTAAGTACTCGATACAGCTCTCCGGGGAGTGGTGGCGCTGACCTCGCACCATGTTATCGCGCTGCGGTGAACACGGCGCGGTCGCGGCCGGCATCCTCCTCCTCCTCCTCTGTGGGTCGCTGGGGTTTCGTGCAGAAGAGGAGGCTGCAGCTTCAGGACCACTTGGCTAGGGCCGCGCTTGTTGTTGTTGTTATTATTAGATTGAAGATACTGCCTTCTGCCCAGAGTCGTTCTGGTCGTGTGGTTTAAAGGGTCCGTGTAATGTATTGAATGAGTCACGCTCACGGCGGGCCACGGTCAAGTCACACTTTGATTTGACGACGTCGAAGTCCAATCCGAATGCGTGTCCATTCTTGGAACCAAAACCGAGATGTATTAATTCAACTTGCTGGGAGAGCACACAGTGTTTTAATTGAATGCCTCCTTCTGAACCCCTCTGTGCGTTCGCTGAATTCCTGCCTTTGCATTTGTCTCGCACCACAAACGAAGCACTCATTGTTTCAGCTCTGAAGTTGCTCTAATCCTCTTTGGGGGCGGTGTGTTTGCCCAGGATCAAGTGTTGTAATTAAAGGTTTTTTTTTTTCAAAACGTTTTAAACTGAGGAGCGTTTGTATTCCTGTGGGAATACCCCCCCCCCCCCCCCCCCCTGAAATGTTTGTTTTGAGGCCAGGCGGCAAGGAAAATACAGCCTTTTGAAAAATGAATATGTTCAAGTGTTCACTCGCGAAGAAACAGCCATTCATTCGGTTGAATTGCACTTTGTTTAGAACACATGATTTGTACGCTTCAGACACATTACTTGCCGCGGGGGGGGGGGGGGGGGATCGGATCAGAACAATGGCCGACTTCAGTCCCCCGGCCGCTGAGTACGGCCTTGTGAGCGCAGGGGCATCGGAGGTGAGGCGTTGAGAGACCCCCCGGTCCATCAGGTCATCATCCGCCCCCCCCCCCCCCCCCGACTCCACGTGCCTCTCAGGAGGCTCCGTTTCCCCTCCGGCCTCCCTCGGCCCTGACCCACCCAAACGGCCGTGTCGCAGGGGGCCATGCTTTCAAGTCCCGCCCCGCACCTGAACCAGACCGCCTCATTTAAACCCCCTCGTCATTTTTTAAGTCCTCTCTCTCTCTCTCTTTGTCTCTCTCTCTCTCTCTCTCTGTCTCTCTCTCTCTCTCATTCTCTCTCTCTCTCTCTCTCTCTCTCTCTCTCTCTCTCTCTCTCTCTCTCTCGTCTCTGTCTCTGTCTCTTCTCTCTCTCTCTCTCTCTCTCTCTCTCTCTCTCTCTCTCTCTCTCTCTCTGCCACCACCAGAAGGACGTGGAGGGGAAGGACAGGCCGGTGTTTGACATCCCCATCTTCACGGAGGAGTTCCTCAACCACAGCAAAGGTGAGGGGAGCTGAGCGCGCAGGCCAGCTGCCTGACAGACAGACAGACAGACCGACAGACAGACAGAAATACAGCCCGCCAGGAGGGCGGTGGTTGGGGGTGGGGGGGGGCGCTTTATCAACCTCTTTTGTGGTTTGATGACAGTCGCAGCTCGTTCTGCCGCCGTTTTAGTGGTCCTCTGTCATTTCCCTTCACAGAATACATTGGGACACGCTCTCCTCTCACACACTCTCTCACACTCCTTCATGATAAAGTACTCAAAGGACAAAGAGTGGGGTGGCAGTAGCTCAGTGGGTGGAGTGGGTGGACAGAGCGGGTCGTCCACTAATCGAAGGGTCACCGATTCCATCCCCTTGATCCCCCTCCTCCTCCAACTGTCCACATGTCGAACCCCACAAATACTACAAGTACTGATTGTAATACAAGTACTGATTGTAAGTCACTTTGAATAAAAACCTCCGCTAAATGCCCCTTTATATACTTCACTCGGACTGATGATGGCGTTTTATGCGCCGGCAGTGAATCAATTGGCCAAAACGAACCGAGAATCGCTTCCAGTGTTTCCAGTGTGACCAGAGCTTATCAGTCGCGGTTCATAACGATTGCCTTCGCCCCGACGCATTCACCCCCCCTGTTTATTATCGACATGCGCGTAGTGTCTGCATGCATGCCGGTCACATGCATGCACCCATGTGTTGACCTACGTTGCTCTGTGTGACCCCCCCCCCCAAGCCCGTGAAGCGGAGATGCGGCAGCTGCGGAAGACCAACATGGAGTACGAGGAGCGCAACGCGGCGCTGCAGAAGCACGTGGAGAACATGCGCGGCGCGGTGGAGCGGCTGGAGGGCGACGTCATGCAGGAGCGCGGCCGCAACGGCCTCCTGCAGCAGCACCTGGACACCCTGCGGCAGGCCCTGGCCTCCAGCTTCTCCTCCGTCCCACTGCCTGGTGAGCTGGGGCGGGGCTGGGGGAGGGCTGGGGGGGGTTGGGGTGGAGGGGTTGACTCAGTCTGGAGTAGGGTGGGGGAGGGGGTGGACTGGAGTGGGGGGGGGGGGACAGGAGTGGGAGGGGGGCTGGGGGTGAGGGGGGTGAGAGTGGGTGGTCGGGGGTGAGACGAACTGGGGGGGGGGGCTGGGGTTGGGGGTGAGGATGCTGATGGGGGGGGGGATCTTGGCTAACCTAGCAATTGAAATGCTTGAAACTTGTTCTGGGTGACTTTCTTACTGTATTAGCAGCAATGAAATGTTTAACCTTCTAAGGCAAATGTACTCTTTGTAAGTCGCTTTGGATAAAAGCGTCTGCTAAATGTAAATGTAAATGTAAATCTTGGGCTAGTGGGGGGGCGGCGTTGGGAGACTAGTCCCCGGGGGGGTTACCTTTTTGAGTACAGAGTTGGGCGACACTGCACCGAGAGTCTCGTATCTGTGCTCTGTTTTTGGCGGCGGACACAAACAGCGTGGATACATCGTGTGTCGCGGTGTGCTGTTGTAGCGGCGTTTTAGTTGCAAATGTGGCCAACGTTTCAAACGCTCCGCAGCCCTGAGGGTCTGTCCTGTGACAGATTCGTAGATGTTATCGCCCTCACGGGGCAGTGATACCCAACGTGAACCTGATAAGCCCTAAAGACCTCCACCTTTAGGACGGAGGAGGCAAGCGGGGGAGGTGTTAATGGGGAGCCCCCGTTAACGACGGCTTTACCTTTTTCTTCGGTAATTATGCTGTTCCAGAGGGACGTGGGGGCCGGAAATTAGTATGTATTTAAACCCACCGCGTGTCACCGCTGTTAGCCTCGTTGTCATGGTGATCCTTCCGCTGTCACCGGCTAATGGGCGGATTTTTCGCTCACGGCGCCAATTTGTAGGGGCAGCCGCAGCCTACTGGTTAGGGCTTCGGATTTGTAACCGGAGGGTGGCTGGTTCGAACCCCGACCAGTGCGAACGGCTGAAGTGCCCTTGAGCAAGGCACCCAACCCCCTCACTGCTCCCCGAGCGCCGCTGTTGCAGGCAGCTCACTGCATCGGGTTTAAGTGTGTGCTTCACCTCACTGTGTGCTTCACCATCACTGTGTGCTGAATGTATTTCCACTAATTCACGATTGGGTTAAATGCAGAAGACCAAATTTCCCTCACAGGATCAAGTGAGTCATTCTTCTTGTGTCCTAAAATCGAGCACTCTAAACCTAGGCCGCGAGTGTAGGACATTTTGGGACATTTAAGGACATTTAAGCATGCAGTACTTTGGCATTGAAGTGCCGCACGTTTTTTCTCTTCTGGAGACCGTTTCACGTGGCTCTTGGTATCAAAAAGCCATCTTTAATATCCAGTAGGCCTACCGTAGAAAACGTTTGATAGATGGTATTGATGCACCAATGGATTTTGTTGGCCAAAATTGGATATACTTTGGTATATTTTTGTACATGTTTATATTATATTGATGAACAACCTTTCGTTCCAACCCTTTGATGGCCTTCGCTAGCAGCTAGCTTTGTGTTTGCTAACAGCTAGCTTTGGGTTTTTCCGATAGCTAGCATGCCTTTACAAATGGTCACTTTTTTCAGTTTGCTAACCGCTAGCCCCGTGCTTGCTAACGGCTGGCGTGCGTTTCCCCTTCCCCCCAGGCAGCGGAGAGACCCCCACCCTGGACTCGGTGGACTCCTACATGAAGAAGCTCCACAGCATCGTGGTCAGCAACCCCCAGGAGCACGAGGGCCTCATCAACACGGTCC
The DNA here is from genome assembly GCA_036785325.1 of Urophycis tenuis. Lineage (NCBI taxonomy): Eukaryota > Metazoa > Chordata > Actinopteri > Gadiformes > Phycidae > Urophycis > Urophycis tenuis. The sequence goes on along the minus strand of JAXIVH010000020.1, from coordinate 773,100 downwards.
GGGACGTGGTCAACCGCCTGGACAGGTGACGTGCAGCCTGTTGATGTGTTAGCTAGAGTGATTCGATGGCGCGTTCTTGATTCTACAAATCATTCTACAAATCATTCAACAAACTTGATGTATAGGTTGCGTGCGTACAATCAGATTAACCCAAACCAGCACTAACTAACTCACCTAAAGGTGTAGGCTGTGATGTGCAGATGTCCACTGGGACATTTATATTACAGTTAGATGTTGATGGTTTGTCTATTCTTGATTTAACTTTGAAGTCATCACAGGTCAAACTTGTTATGATAATTACACTCAATATTCAAGTTGCATTCCATTATTAACTTCACTTATTTACCTAAAGAAGTCATTTAGGCAATTTTCAGATCATTCAGATAAATGTCTTTAACGGAGCATGTAGGATTAGGCGTCTTCAGTATTCGGCCTACAGCTTAGGCTTTCCAAAGACACACCTATGCTGCGGACGTTGAGAATTGTATCCACCACCTTCAGGCTGGAAGTCGACACCCGAGCGAGCCACATGGGCTCACCTAAAGGGTGCTGATATACTTCTGTTGGACCAAGCGTAAGCGTATGCGACCTGCTGTGTCCTGTGTGCAGACTTGCTGCATCATTACGCGGCCAAAACGCATGATAGTGGAGGTCTCCACTTGGGGCAGACCACAGTGATATCAAATCCGGTAATCGTACATAAGCATGTCAATTGCGTGCTCATGTAAATAAACAACACACGTAACTAACGCGATCTGTCGCCAGCTGGTCTGACATGCATGCTTATCGCTGTGCATATAAAGACTGTGATCATACAGGTGTGGGAAATTGAGGACTAGGTCCGGCAGTCTCTCCTCAAACCTTTCGGCCATGCTGATAATAACTTCCCCGACTCGGACCTCGAGGTCACTGTGTTTATTCACACGATCGCCCCCAAATTTCTTGTATTGCACCTTGCGGACGCGTCGTGTTCGCTTGCGATGACGTGCGCGAACCGACGCACCAAACGGTCGCAGAATACGCGTGGCAGCCATGATGCGTACACATGATGCGTTGTCTGCAGCAAGTGAACTCCAGCCCTAAGTCGTACGACACCACATGCAAGACCGCGGGCAGTCCAGTCTCTGTTGTGACCAATGTGTCGGGACATGACCGACGACGTTAACACGCTCTGTCTTCTGCCACAGATAAGTGGACCGCCGCACCAACATGGAGGTACTTTTTGGGGACCAGGAGGAAATGCTGTGCGGTTCGTGGATTTCCTCGTTTTTCTTCGGACGTTAGCCGTTCCTGGTGTGTATTTATTTCATGAATGTCTCAATATAGGTTTGTTGTTTTTATACGATTTTGACACTGTTTTTTTTGTTTTTTGTTTTTTACGTTGAGGTTTTGCTGTCATCTCAGTTTGTTTTCACAGTGTTCAATGTTATCACTGCAATATTTACTTGTTTTTATCATATTCTATTTTGTGTGTTCTGTAAGAATGTTCGTCAGTGGTTTTTGTATTTCAACGTGTAACAAAAATGTTTTGTTTCGCTTGTCATGGCCTTTCAAAAACAAAATCTCTTGTGCCATGTCCTTTTTTTCTTATTTGTGCGGGAAAATATATGTTTTTCCAATAAACACATTTACAAAATATTGTATATTGTATATATCACTTCTGGGCTTGTTTGTTGAAACAGATTGACGTAAGGATATTCTATCGAAGTGAACATAAGCCTGTAGTCCACACACACACACCCACACACACCATGTGTGTGGGTGTGTTTTTCTTTAAGCCAAGTGACTTCCAAACAATTGTAACGCAGTATGCTGATCAAGCAGCTTGGTTTGACTGTGTGTGTGTGTGCGTGCTTGCATGCGCGTGTGCGCAAAAGGGAATCAATGTTCACTGGACAGCTGACAACAGATGGGGAGATTGTGTGCTAGCAGGAGAATGGACAGACAGATTTTCCTTAGAAATATGGCAATTATTATAGTAACAATGAATCCTAATTCATAATGTGCCACTTCATAGGATCACACATCTGCAGCCAGATTTAGTGAAATAAGTCAGCACATAGCCACATCGAGGGGAAACTAATAGGTCATAAAAGAAAAACGGCCCAAACAGTTTGGCCACTTGGATATAATGACCCTTTCCTGTTTCCTGTTTTACTCATGCCCATTTCCTCTGGCAGCTGCCCCTTCCTGTCCAGTGTTGACAATGTACTCCCAGGTTATTGCCAAAATCTATTAACACAAAATGATCACCATCTAAAAGGACCTTCAGAGAGTCAGCTAAATCAGCATTCATGTCAGTCCTTTTACAGACACACTCACACTCACACAATGCCTGGTCAACTTTATGACCAAAGCACCTTTCAGGGAGACACACACACACAAAACAATATTTCTGTACACGCACACACACACTCGCACACGCACCCTTATATGGCCATGTCTGCCTCCTTCATCTCATCTCTCTTGAGCAGGGTAGCGAGATGACTCAGAGTAGAGAAGCCCTGCCCTTAAAGTACCCTGCTGGACTTACTTCCTGTCCCGCTGCAGCCGCTTTCCTGACCCTTCACACTCTGCCCCGCCCCCTCGTTGACTCGTTATCCCCCCCCCCCCCCCCCCCCCAAAGCTACAGAATGGGCCTTATTCAGAAGCGTCGTTATAGGTACGGGGAAATTACACTAACACATTGATCAATTAATCAGCCACCTCTTTATCGTCTGATGATACAGACATGGCAGGGTGTGTGTGTGTGTGTGTGTGTGTGTGTGTGTGTGTGTGCGTGTGCGTGTGTGTGTGTCTGTGTGTGTGGGACTAGGAGGACTATATCTTTACTTTTACTGATAGCAAAACACAACACGGTGCCAGTGAGTGTTATGACGTTTTATTGTCTTTCCCTGTGATGTCATGTTATTGAGCACTGTTATGAGTCATTCCCTGTCTGGCGGCTCGTGTCAGCTTTCCTGTCATTCCGAACCTGCAGCCGCGCTCCGTTGTTTTATCACGCGTAATAAAAGCGGCCCATTATTATACATTTAATGGCTACATCCAGGCTGATTTGCATAACATTAGATTGCTCGGCTTCATTCTGCTCTTCTCTGGCTCCCTGGAATGAGTCACGCCTTCGTTTTTTTTTTTAATGACGCGTGTCCTTGGTTATCTTTTTTGATACAGTATAGTTTTTTGCTTTATGAAAATATATACACAACCAAACAACCCCCAAAGTGGGAACATAGACCAGGAGCGACATGTCCCGCAAGATCCATCACTAAAGATTAGGCCTAATCTTACTAGAACATTGTTTCGCTGGCCACCACCATCCATCAATTGCTTCCACGCATCAATTTTGATATCCATCTCGCCGGTCTGACAAAAAATGAATGGCAAGCAATCAGGGTTGTTTTCTCTGAAACCCATCTGAACCACTCGACGAGTGAAACAGTGTGTGCAGTTGTCCACCAGAGGGAGTTGTTATTTGCGTTATAACGAGAGACATGCATGTGTTGTTGTGGGACATATTTATACATATCCTCACCGCCACTGTCATCCACCCTGCAAAAGCAGGAGTCATCTTATCCAGTTTGAACACGGACGACATTTTTTTCTTTTTTGCAGGCCTGTTCTTTATGAGCTATGCATATAACCAAACACAGTTCCAAACACACTCAAAATGCTTAATACGAACCGCAACAGTAATTTTTCAAGTGTGATTATTAGTATGGGATAGTCGATGGTCATACACACTATGCATCTATGGATTGTGTTGGAGATCAGCTCGGTGTTATTCAGTAGATCTTTCCCTCACTGCTCTCCCTGGTGGTGGATTTGAATTTCTTTTCTCTGGCTCCGGTTCGCGTCGCCAGGGCAGAGGAGAGCAAACAATGCTCGGAATGGGTAAGAAAAAAGAAAAAAAAAAAACCTTGAGTCATTCTCACATGTCAACTCCGGGCCCAAACCCCTCCTCCCCCTCCCCCTGCTGCTGCTGCTGCCGCTGCAAGACGTGGTCCTAAACTTCAGCCAGCCCCCCCTTCTGCGAAGAGAAAGGGGATTCCTGCCTGAGCCCCCTCGGGCCCTGGGCCCTTGTGATAGGTCGGTCACTCCACTCACAGACCACATAAGAACCTCATTCATCAATGTGAATGTACTTTTACAGTTAAACAACCCACAATTTATTCCAAGTGCCTTGTGAAAAATTATGCATGTTGTTCTCTCAAAGCGTGGCTTGTGGGGTTTGGTTTATGCCTATATTATCATGAACTAGTATTAAAACTAGGGAATGCAAGCTGCAGACCACTAACGTCGAGTATGCCTAAATAACACACACTTATGAAATAGTGTTGTTCTTTATTTTTCAAATAAATATAACATATTTAAATAAAAAGAACACGAATATTGATTCTTAAAGACTTATCTTAAACGTAGTTTCAACATTTGCACATTTAGAGAGAGAGAGAGAGAGAGAGAGAGAGAGAGAGAGAGAGAGAGAGAGAGAGAGAGAGAGAGAGAGAGAGAGAGAGAGAGAGAGCATATCAATTGCGCGTGCCCGCGGCTCTCCGGGCCAGCCTCTATTTAGCGCGCTCGTCCCCGCGACGGAGCTTGTGGAAAATCTGCGGCTGCCTGGTCGAGCCACGCAGGGACGGCTGTGTAAAAAACCACTGTTAGACGTTTACCCAGGATTTCGTTGTTTCGGAAGACGTCCACGTCCAAAATAGGACGACAGGGCGGAGACGCAGAGGAGGACAACCGGGAGCGATCCGGGATCAACAAGGTAAGGAAAAGTTCAAGTGAAAAGTGTTTAACTGGAAACTGCCTCATACCAGCCTCAAGTATCGCTAAATTTCCTTCGCTGCGAAGTTGTGTGTACATGCGATGGGGCTTTTTTTGTTGCAACGGAGTGTCCATGTTCGCAATCGCGCGTCTTGACTGCGTTGATCCGCGCTGACCGGGCCAGAAAATGTCGATCCCCTGAAGAAGTTTACGCGTTGCCGTAGCGCAGCGTTTCACCAAAATAAGTGGTCATGTGGGCCGGGTCGTTGTGTGTGTGTGTGTGTGTGCGCGTGTGCGTGTGCGTGTGTGTGTTGCGGGCTGTGCTGCTGTTGGCGGTTTTAGTTGTTAAAAAACAATATGCTTAACTTAACGGTACTGTCGGTACTGTTAAGCGACGCGATACATGGAGACACACGGATGTGCGTTACGGTGGCGGTCGTCCCCGGTGGGTAACGGATGGCGCTCAGTGATGCAACATCGTGTTGTCACACAGAAAGTCGTCTATATGTAAAATAGGATGACACATCCCAACCCCCCTGCAACCTGTCAAGGTGTTTTTCTTTTTGTAGTTGCAGTTGTTCTGGACATATTAGTGTAGTCATAAAGAACAAAAAGTGATGCTTTCTTCACCAGCAAAGGGAAACGTGGTCAGCCTCCTGTCCATCACATCCTTACTTCATCTTAGGGTTTTATTGTGCGTATTAAAACGATGCGTTATGTTTGGGAAATGTGCCCCAAGTCGTTACGCAGCGTTTTTTGGAAGCTCGTTATGGAGTTGAATTAGACCACAGTACCAAATGTAACATCGTTTACTGACATGAGAACACTGATAACAAAAGCAGAGCCAGCCTCTCTGATAAAAAAAAAACAAAAAAAAAAACAGATCAGATACTCGGCCAGTATGTACAGCAGCATCTCCAAGTAAGTCTGCGAAGTCTACGAAGATGCGATTGATAATCGGGTTTGTTCCCCGTGAAGGACATACCTGAGATTCCACGCGGTAAACAGCCGTCACGGTTATGGTAATCTTGAACTTTCCATTTGACATTGTTTTCCTAAAGTTGTGATGTCTGCCATCTCTTGGCTGATAAAGACGCTGTCTGGTGGTGCCGGAGCAGCACACGTCCAACACAGTCGACAGAAAGATGCCCTGGAGAAGGTCTGAACTAATCACGGCAATTTTGGAGAAAAATGAACACGGCCTACCAGACATGCACAGTCTAACCCTTTTTTAGCTGTAGCCATTGCCTTTTGTTCAACAATACATTTCCCATATGTTCATGCATTTTGTGAATTAAGTGATAGGAAAGGAAAAAAAGACTTGGGAGGTAGGATTTTGTGATGGATGCGTGAAATAGTTACATGGTGCAGGCCCAGGGTTAAATGCATAAATCAATTCAGTCGAGTGACGTCAAACCGCCAACATTCGAGCAGTGCGTATTCCGAATGTTTTGTGAATGAGCAGGACGTGTTCCTGGTTCTCGGGGAGATTGATGGGCCAGACCTTGACCCAATCAAAGTGTTGTGTGTGTGTGTGTGTGTGTGTGTGTGTGTGTGTGTGTGTGTGTGTGTGTGTGTGTGTGTGTGTGTGTGTGTGTGTGTGTGTGTGTGTGTGTGTGTGTGTGTGTGTGTGTGTGTGTGTGTGTGTGTGTGCGCGTGCGCTCAACTTTAATGTATTTAACATCTGTGTTCAAAAGGCTCCACTAATGGCTTTCCTTACAAACTGGAAATAGCATCACAAATGGGCTACAATAGCCTATTTACTCGGTTATTGTACATTTAAAACAAAAGTAATATTTAATACAAAATTAGGGCCCCCTATAAAATAACTGTCACGAAAATGAAAGCTGAAAAATGCAATAATTTCTGATGATTTTGATGTCTTCAGATGGTTGGGCTAACGTGTCTTTTCAAGCCACCAGTTCATTTGTATTACTGGGTCGAGTGCAGTTATGGAGGTTGGAAGTTTCACATTTTTGAGGAAGATCATGTGACGGCAGCATCCAATGAGCTCCTCCCATGCCGAAGGCCATGGCTGCAGACAGTACAGAGAACAACAGGTGTGACCTGGGGGTTAAGCAGCCGGAACACACACACACACACACACACACACACACACACGCACACACGCTTCCTTGCTTTTGACGATACAGTCTGACATGTACAGTATTCCTTTTATCCAGAATACAGTTGGTAAGGATATGTGAAATACCCAGGTATTAGAAAATGTTGCACTTCTGGTTTCATTCTGAGTGTTTATGAGTGCAATGTAACTTGAGCATCCCATAGTTCAATTGGTAATAATTCTTGGGTCAAAGAAGGACTCGCCGTGTTATCTTCAGTTTTATTATATTAATGAATGAAGTATGAAGTCATTCATCTTCTGCTCTGATGGGCTGCGGATAGTCTACCATGACATCATTTGCAAACATGGCATTGTAGGAATCTGAACACATACAGTCTCATACTGCTGTGGGCTTTCCCCCCTGAGTTTGTAGTCTTCCCAGTGTTATTATCACTCAGTAATAGGCCCTACATTCATATCATCCTATATAATAACAATAACATCAGTCTTCTAACTGCCAACATGAGGCTTGCCCTTTCATTCCCCGGATTGGTTCGATGAGCACCCTGAGAGGCTCTGATTGGCCCGCGTGGCGCCGTTGTGTGTAACGAGCTCAACCTGCCGGCCGTCTCCGACGTGCTGCAGCGGGTTCGCCGTTCGGCTGCCTGCTTCCCACGGCCACTTGTGAGCACAGAGCAGCAGGGGGCACAGAAACCGTGCTGAGACTCGCATCCCATTTCTCAGGACTCGTCCGATGGCGTCCACGCATTTGTTGACACTCCGGCGCCACGAAAGGTGTCCCGCGGTCGTCGTGGGTTACGACGAACAACGCCGTTTACCCAGCCGGCGCCGGGTGGGTGGGGGGGGGTAAGGGTCGCGTGATCGGCACCGGCGTTCCGATTGGCGTCGACTGTGCGAACATGAAAGTGGCGCTTCCTCTCGACCGGACGGCCGCCATCGAGGCCGAGGTCACCGGGAGGGGTCCGGGGACGATCTGCGCGTTTTTGTTTTGTTTTTTGGAACGAGGCCCTCGACCCGCCAGCGACCCCCCCCCCCCCCACCCCACCCCCTCCGCTCCATCCCACCCGGGGGGCCCGTCGCCATGGCGCCGGATGAGAGACGGCTGGCTGGAGTTGGCTCTGCTGCCTGCTCTCCCTGTTTTCCCCCCCCTCTTTCTCGCTCCGGTGTGAGCGTCGATGGTTCATCCATCACTCTTGCAGCGGCGCAGCAGCCAGACGAGAGCGCGCCAGCGCCTGTCGACGACGGCTTTTGATTTGATGTTACGACACGACTCGGCCTTTTCACGCTGTCCGTCGAAAAGAGAACCGAATGTCAGTCCTGCGTGTCGATGGTGGCTTCGCTTCTTAATCTCGTGCGACATGCAATAAAGCATAATTATGAAATTAATTTCAAATGAGTGCAAATCATGTATTGTAAACAATGCCATAATGCCTTGGTAATTACCCAGTGCTCTGCTCCAGCATTCTGTCGGTGGTGAATTTATGTTGAGTACGCTACGTTTAAAGCCATTAATGCTGTGAGGATGTGAAACTTAATGACCCGACGACCTCGGAAATTGAACAGTTGAGAACTTTGTTCTTGGATGGAATCGCTTTTGATTGAAGGTTTTTCTGTATGCAAAGTCTGGCTCACAGGGCCGGGAGAGGTCATCTTTGTGATTCATCTCATACTCACTTAATGGAGCGAGACCAGAGCTTCCCCTCCATGTGATCGAGTGGCCTGGGAGGGTATTTCCCCCCCCCCCCCCCCTTGGAGCTGCACAGTAGTGGGTGAAATGGGACCGCCAGACTCTGCTGAACCCTGTGAGGTCCAGGAGGGGAGGCTCGTCGAAACCACGGCGGCCTGCAGTGAGGCCTTGTTGTTTGACTGCTGACGAGGTGCAGACCACGTCGAGACACTAACCGCCGTGACAAGTTGTTAGGGTTTGTGTGTTGGGCGGGTGATGGATGAGGTGTCTCCCTGCCGCTGCTTGTCCTCGGGCAGCAGATACTCCTAACAGACTTCAACTTGGACGTTAGGCGGCCTTGCCGGCTTTGACCACGGTGAACAGTGAGTGTAGTGAATGACGTCACGTATAGTGAATGGTGAATGATTTTACTTATAGTGATAAGTGAATGGTGAATGACGTCATGAATGATGTGTGGTGAATGATGTCATGTATAGTGATTAGTGTCTGGTGAATGGCATCATGAATGATGTAAGGTGAATGATGTCACGTATATAGATTAGTGAATGGTGAATGACATCATGAATGATGAGTGGTGAATGATGTCTTGTATAGTGATTAGTGTCTGGTGAATGATGTCATGTATAGTGATTAGTGAATGGCATCATGTATCATGAATGATGTAAGGTGAATGATGTCACGTATAGTGATTAGTGAATGGTGAATGACGTCATCATGCATGATGTATGGTGAATGATGTCATGTATAGTGATCAGTGTCTGGTGAATGACATCACGCATCATGAATGATGCATGGTGAATGATGTCATGTATAGTGATTAGTGTCTGGTGAATGACATGCATCATGAATGATGTATGGTGAATGGTGAATGATGTCATGTATAGTGATTAGTGTCTGGTGAATGACATCATGCATCATGGATGATGCATGGTGAATGATGTCATGTATAGTGAAGGGTGAAGGGGCATTTAGCAGACGCTTTTGTCCAAAGCGACTTACAATCAGTACATTTGTGGGGTTCGACATGTGGCCAGTTGGAGGAGGGGGTTCAAGGGGATCGAACCACCGACCCTACAGTTAGTGGACGACCCGCTCTGCCCACCCGTGCTGCCCACCCGCTCTACCCACTGAGCTACTGCCGCCCCAATATAGTGATTAGTGTATGGTGAATGATATCATGTGCCATGAGTGACGTATGAGGAATGACATCATGTATAGTGATTAGTGTATGGTGATGATTGGTGAGTGATGACATGTGTGGTGCATGACGCCATGTTTGGGGCCTGGTGTGTTGTGTCTTTGTGTATGGTGACGTATGGCGAATTAGCTGATGATGATTACCAGAACCAGAAACCTCTCTGGGAATATCTGCCTTTAGAAAATGCAGTCAAACAACTACCATTACTTTGGTGATATGATTACGTACTGGAATGTGTGTGTGTGCGTGTGTGTGTGTGTGTGTGTGTGTGCGTGTGTGTATGTGCGTGTGCGTGTGTGCATGTGTTGGATGTAAGCCAAGGACAATACAGGAAATAACCTCACTCATCTACTGTATATTTTATGCAGAATGCCATTCAAATAAACAGAGCTTTGTTTTTTGAAAGCGGTGCTTGGGAACAGAGGCTGGCATCAGATGTTCCTTATAATCCCCCCGCCCCGGAAAGATCTTAAGTACAAAGATAGCATCTGCCTGTCACATCGGTGCAGCCACAAAACATGATGGAAGGTGTCCCTTTTCCTTAATAGTGTTAGGACTGTGAGGGCAGATGCTCGCTAATCTCAGCAACATGACCCAATCTTCTACTAATGTATACAACATCGATACTGAATACCTACCTAACAAATAAATCAATGTCCAAGGCTGGGCTCTCGTATCTCAATGTGAATGCTTCCTTTATGTTGTATAAAAAAACATTTTTATGCATAGTTGCAATTGCAGGTAGAAGGTTAGGTAACATTAAAAACACATATATAGGGAAAGAAAGACATCCCTTGCACAAAAGAACATTACTTGAATTCTTCGGTCCCACTTTGATACCTGATAATATGATAATATATATATATATATATATATATATATATATATATATATATATACACACACACTTGGTATGTAATTCTTCTTTGAAACCGGACTTCATTGCATATGTTCAAGGTTTGTTGCAGGAGTTTGTTGCATCATCCCGACCTTAAAACACAACAGCAAAGAACCAGGAGGACTTCACAAAGACACTGCTTTCACTGCACACATCCTCTCGCCATAGCACCGCGTTGCGTCACGCAAACCCAAATGATTGCACCCTATCGGCCACTCGGGTCGGCCACACAACACTGGGGGCCTTTTTGAAAATACTCCAGCGGTTGCATCATTGCGAATGCGCGGGCCTCAGTAAGACTTAAATGACCCGCTGGAGTTTTGGACAGTCTGGCCCTGCATCCCAAAATACTCCCCCCCAACAACCCCGCCAACACATTGCCTCAGACATACCTCGCCGATGTCGGGGCCCCCCCCCCCCCCCCCCCCCCCTGTTTACCTCCCCCCGGACCCAGGCTGCTTTCTGCCGCGTGGAGACGCAGGGATCGGAGCCAGTGTCGTCCGCGGGGGTCCGTGAGAGGATTGGACAAGCAGAGGGAGGGGGAAGCTGCAGGGGCTTGACTTAAAATGGGGTCACTTTCAGTGCCCGAAAAACGTCTTTTTACAGTCTGCACTGGAAAAGACTGCACCATTATTCTCGGCGGTCGTAGTAGTGTTGCGTTACACGCTTGACGTGACTTGCTATGCAAAGTTCCGTCTGTATGATATATAGATATAGATATCTATATATAGATATACAATTATACAACAAGGTTTGAGCAGTGAGCATGTCTGCCTGGGGAAGTCTTAAGGGTGGATCTTTAGCATGATGTCAGCACATTGATGAGGAAGGGTCGATGGCCAATTATGTCAGCAGCCGGGGCTGGGGGGATTCCCCATGAATGGACAATCACCGGACACCAGACCTCACAGGGAAACCAATACCTTTGGCGACACTCCAGTCAAGCGGCTTCATTTTGAAACTGCAATAAGAAAAGCGCGTGGCTAGATAACGTGGTTGCAGCAGGCATTACCGCGAGGACTGTGGTGCATCCAGAATCCACCCATAATTCATCTCTGGTCGACTGTCATCTGGTGCGGCTTTGCAGATATTAGAAGTTAGAAGTTAGCGGAGTTTGTAGTGGTGGTGCTCATATGCTTCCAAGTAATATTTTGGTCCACAGTTTGCCGGCTGGGCTGCGAAGTGCCTCGTGCAAATTCCTTCCCCCCGAATTGAATTAAAGCGAGTATCAAACTCGCACAAATGGGTACAAGAAGCAGAATAAACGTCGAAACATCTGCGATCGCTGAAGTTAGGGCTACTAAATATTTAAATGTTTCTCGCTCTTGGAGTGTTTGCATCTGTCTTTGGTTTTTTTCGGTTGCTCTCCACGGTCTGGCTGTGAGTCGGCTGAAGTCGCGGGGATTAATGCACAAGAATGAGTGTCATAAATTAGGGATGAGGAGGTGGGAGGAGGTGCTGGGCGCGTTCCTCCTCTCGCTAATGGCTCCTCCTGACGCTGCACATTTTCCAGAAGTTTCCACCGTTGTGGAGGCTAAACTGGGTCACCGTGACTCACTTTGCTCCCTGCGAAATGAGACGTTTAGACGGCCATTTCTTATCGTATCGTTGAACTGGACAATGGAGGGAGAGGTAGAGAGAGAGAGGGGGGAGAGAGGGAGAGAGAGGGGGAGACCAAGTGAGAGAGACTAATGACGGTTCACTTCGAAAAAATATCGCCAGCCCTCGAGCCTCTTGAGTTACGACTAAAAAAGTGTGAATGAATCATTATTATTTACTGTTCAGTAGTTTAAATGTATTGATCCAATGTGACTTGCAGTGACTTCACATTTACAGTACATCATTATTAAGTAGTAGGGAGTTGTGAGACCATCTTGCCTACAGGCTAGGTTCTAGTTAAGTTGGGGGGTGGAACCCAGTACCTTGTGGTTGGGAGTTGTAACACCCCTGCCCTCTTAAAGTTCGGGGCAATTCACCAGTGGTCACCAGCGTCACACAGAACGGACTGCACGGCAACAGCGGCGGTATTTGTAAGGCGATCCGCTCGGAGAAGCCCCTTTGTCAGGTGGCATTTCAGGAGCGCGGTGACATTTCACGGCGTCCGCGGCCAAAATGCCCGCCGGTGTTCGCACGCCGCGCGGCTTGTAAACACAACGAGGCGGTCAGCCCTGTCTGACATGGCGCAAAGTTTTAACGTGGAGCAGCGCCCTGGAATGAAATCCACACCCATCCGAGTGAGCTCACCTCCCAACGTTTTCCCCACCTCCAGCTCCAACAGACCCCCACCCACCCCCAACCACCACCACCACCACCACCATCATCACCACCAGAGTGATTGAGTTCAACCCCGCGATCAGTCAGACGTGGTGGTGTCCAATCCCGCTGGAACGCCCACCCATGCCAGACCACCACACCTGAGCTGGTTTTCAGGCCGGCGGACCAGCAGGACCAGTGAAGCAGCCGTCCGTTACTGGGAGAGAGACGCAATTCACCCCTCGGGACGACTTCTACCTGAGAACGAGCGCAGGGGGGGATGATGAGACGGTCCTGTTTGGACCGCTGTTGCTAGTGATCAAGGTGCGCCGTTGTGTGCGTGTTTATGTTTATTGTATTTTTTTTTCTTTTGTATGTCTCGGTACCTATTGTTATTGTTGGAGTGTGTTTAGTGTTAAACCACGTCATAGGCGAGGTTGGGATGGCGGCGGCGCTGCTAACGTGTGATCTGGGAGTGCTGACTGACAGCACCAGTGGCAGCCGTCGTGTAGATCAGACACACACGCATGCACACGCATGCACACGCATGCACACGCATGCACACACACACACACACACACACACACACACACACACACACACACACATTTTGACGTCACGCGTCACGTTTCTTTGTGCTCTCAGTGAGCACAGTCTTCCTTTTCAAGTAAAAACGTTCAAGATGTTGAACATCAAAAGTAGTGGGAATGCCGAGGGTACAGCATCATCATCATCATCAAGTTTGTGCACAACTTTTTTGTGTGGAATATTCTCCGCGTAATGATGCCCCTAGTTTGTACCACTCTGAATAATGCATTTACACAACACACGCGCACACACACACACACACACACACACACACACACACACACACACACACACACACACACACACACACACACACACACACACACACACACACACACACACACACACAAACACACATCAGACAGACACACACACACACACACAGAGTCTTGAGAGCCAGCGATGTGGTTACTGTTGCAGACAAGGCCCTTAATATATGCTAATAACACAACATGTGCCATTCGGGGGGGGGGGGGATAGACTTCTGAAGTTCGTCTCCCTGAGCATCTGACAACAGAGCGCCTGCACGCCCAGCGTCCCCCCCCCCCCTCCCCCCTGGTGGGACCCTCTTAACAGGAAGATCATCTCGAGGATTTGGTGAACAACATCCCCCCGTCTGCCCGTTCTAAATTTAACCCCGGCGTTTTTTTTACGACCGCCGTAGCGATTACATCATGCCTCTGGCTCGGCAATACAAACGCCATCCTGGTGGCCTCTATCACCAGTTAACGGGCTTCCCCCCTGGGGCGTGGGGGGGGGGGGGGGGGGTGGGGTTCAAGAGGTTTTGAGTGATGGTGTCCTGGGCTGCTCCTTTATTGAGTTAAGCGTCCCCACCACCACCACCACCACCTCCACCACCCACGGCGTGTTTGGTCCAGGCCGCCGCTAATGGCTTCTCCTGCGGAAACCTACTCTGGTGTTTCTGTGCCCACGGGGTTTGGTGTGGGTGAGTTGTTGACGGGGAGGGCGATGTGGGAGGGGGGGGGAAGGGGAGGGCGGATGGACGGACGGACGGAGCTGTAATTAGCAGAGACCGTAATCACACCGAGAGCTTAGCCCTGGCGGCAGCGGTGGTGGCGGTGGCGGTAGCGAAGGGGGAGGGGGGGGGGGGACCGCGGGTGGCTGCCTCGACCACCACACAACAATCTGTGGAGTTTCCCCTCATGTCGCCGTGTAGCCGTCTGTCTGCAGCACCACGCGGGCCCCCAAGGCTGAGGGGAGAGGCTTGGGTCGCGGGGGTACCGCGGGGCGCCACGGGTGAAGAGCGACGGCGTGATGGCGGTCCACGTGGAAACCCCCCCCGCCACACACACACACACACACTGCTGAAACAAGACATTAGGAATTTGGAGGGGGAGTGGGGGGGGGGGGGATGCCACGCAAGAAGGCGCTGAGTGGAGACAGAGAATCGTTGGGGGTGATTTGAGAAGTCCGAAGCTCCGGGATTGGTTTTATTATCCCGCTGCAGAATCCGGTTTAAATATAGTGAGTGATGCCATGCACATGTGATTCAAACTGCTGGTTTTGGAGGGGTGCAGGCCTTTCTTTTTTCTGCCCTGGCTTGAGGAGGAATGGTGATGTCATACGCTGACAGCATGATGCTGGCTTGAAATAGTTTGCCTTTTGTTTTCACTTTGTTATCACACGTTCTACAAACACGGTTCGCTCGGCCAGGGTTGTAAAACTGCATTCCTAATGGGTGACAAAGGTGGCCCTGGTATTAAATCAATTTTGTTTGTGGTGTCTATCAGTTGGTTATTACATCATTTGTAAATGCGTAGATTGATTGTTGTGTTGGCTTGGTGGACTGTTCTTGACTTCCCCTTTCAGTTCTACAAAGTGTTTTACACACAAGTATGAAACTGTTTGACAAAATGTATTTTGTGGAAGCAACATAGGCCTTTTACCCCCACAATGGCTGGGGTCAGACCTACAGGGTTCTATGAGTCAACACTGCACCACCAGACCTAACCCAAAGCATCTTGCGTGCACATTTCCAAAGTGCGTTTCTTGAAACCTTACTCACCTTCAAAGAGTACCTCTTTAGATACTTGAAACCATTTTATTGTCCTCATGGCTAACTGCGCCCTCCACCTCCAACCCATGGATCATTTCTACCCTTTTGGATCACATAACACCCAAAACGCATGTAAGAAGTCATGTTCATGTATTTCAGCTGAGCCTCTGACCGCGTCACGCTGAGCGCTTCTCTGACAACCTGTGAGCCCCCGTGGTGCATAAGGTCTGCTCTGGTCTGCTCTGCTTCCAGGCCCATCAGGTGGAGGAAAGGGCCTTTGATTTGCGTTCTGCCGAGTTCGGCATGTTTCCTTCCTTCCTGTTGGAGGGAGCGCGATCTAATTTTGCTGCATCTGAAGATCAAAGCGGCGAACAATAATAATAACACTAATTAATAATAGTAATAATGCATATGCTTCTTAATGAGGGCTTACTGTGTTTTCCATCCAGCCCTTCCACACCCTCATGCTACCCAAGGCCACTGCAGACCTTCCATGATGAACCCAACATGGCGATGGCTTTCCCCCAAAAAATATATTATAAAATAATGTAATAATATAATATAATATAATAATAAATAATTATGAAAAAAATTGAATTGTCACACAACTCGCACATTTAGCACAGTGAATCCAGGAGATGTGAGGGAAAGTACCCATAGATGCTGTGATGATTTATGACAGCCCAGTGCTTCCATCCGAAGCGACTTTTTGTGTTGTGGAAGGCAGAAACATCACTTGCGAGCAGACAGGGGGGGGGGTTAGGGGGTGCCTTGCTCTGGCCACCAGACAACACCCAAGCCGCGGTGCTAGCCCGTGGCTGTGCCCTGCTGTAAAGTAAGGCTAAGCTGCTGATAGATGGCCAGGTGTGGGGGTCTGCCTCGGCCCCCCCCCAGTGGGTTCAGTGCCCCCCGGCCTCTGCCGGTCCGGGCGCCCACGTGGCCACAAAAAAAGAGGGGGGGGGGGGGGGGGACACATGGGCCTAATTAATTTCCTGAATTGTTTGGGATGTTGTGTCTCCTCTCCTCTTTGTACTTTCCTTTCATAGTTTCGCTCTGTTGTTCCTCTGTAAAAAAAAAAAAAAAATACAAAGAACTAAACTCTTGGTCCTATTAAAATGTGCAATTATAGGGGAAAAGGGGCAGCCGCGGCCTACTGGTTAGGGCTTTGGACTTGTAACCGGAGGGTCGTCGGTTCGAACCCCGACCAGTATGAACGGCTGAAGTGCCTGTGAGCAAGGCACCTAACCCCTCACTGCTCCCCGAGTGCCACTGTTGGCAGCTCACTGCCTCGCGATTAGTGTGTGCTTCACCTCACTGTGTGCCTCACCATCACTGTGTGCTGAGTGTATTTCCACTAATTCACGATTGGGTCCACTAATTCACGATTGCAGATCCCTCACGGGATCAAAAGAGTAATTATTCTTCTTAAGAATACGACTTGTCTGCATCTCATCACTCACGCGTACTCTCGCACTCAGTCCGAGTCTGTCACCGCTCCACACACAGGACCCTCAGCAAACACGCAGACATGGCCGCACGTGCATGCAGGAACAGGGACCGACTCGTCCCGCATGCTTGGCCTTCTCGCAGCAGCAGCAGGCAAATCAATGTCAGTGTTAGGACTCTGTTGCATTATGAGCCCGTGACCACCCAACTCTGTGGAGAACGAGTGTAAACAGACACCCTGCATGAACGCACGTTTCTTTGGACGTGACCGGCCGTGTCCACAACACATCCTTATATAGCTCGGTCGTCGTGCCTGGCTGCCGAGATCGAGAGCGTGGATATGCCGAGAGTGAGGCCAGGAATTCATGTGTTTAGAAAATGAGTGTTTGGATTTTGAAATGAAGGCATTTTGACGCTGTGTTGTGTTTTCGGTGGCTCCATTATGAAGGTAATATTAATGTGTGTTTTTTTTTTGGTGATCTGCCTTATGAAGGTATTATTAATGTGTTGTTTTGTTTTTGGTGATCTGTTATTGTGAAGGTGATATTAATGTGTTGTGTTTTATTGTGGGAGATCTGTATTGTGAAGGTGATGTAAATGTGTTGTGTTTTTTTTTTTTTGGGGGGGGGGGGGGGGGGGCGATTTGTATTGTGAAGGTAATAATATGTTGTGATTAACGACTTCAAACTGCCCAAAATTATTATTGTTGTATACATCTTTGGGTGAGTCACGAATCATAATTGGCCACATCATTTATTTTAATAATGCTATGTGAATGCGGTCCAATTTGGAATTCAAAGCAAAAACTTTTTTTTTTGCTACTGTTTACCGTTTACTTATCGCAAGTGAAAGGCTTTGGAGCTGGTTTTAAAAGGCTGAAACTTCAAATGGACCTTTTTGTTCCTCTTGTCCGCAGAGGAAAGACGTTCTCCGAACGCCTTGGTGACTCTGTCCGGTTCCCCCCCCGGCGCCGCTGAAGACATCAGAGGCCTCCGTCTCACCGGTAAGTCACGCCTCATCCCCCCCCACGTCCCTGGAGTGGACGCCTCTGATGAAATGAACTCACCGCCGCTTTACTATTTAAAAAAAAAAAAAAAAAAAAACAACAAACAAAAAACCAAATGACAAAATGGCTTCAAACGTGTTCTCGAATGGATTCTTTCCGATGTTGTCCTATGTATGAGTCAGAGGCCGGGTCCATTTTAGACGTTCTCACATGGATTTCTATTCAGAAGGGGGCGGACGTGCTTCTCTGCTCAGGATTAGCTGCCGGGAGGCCATATTGTGTCCAGTGAATGCGGCCCAGAGCTGTTGGGACCACTGGAGGTTCCTGGCCGGTGGACAAGCTTCTGCCTTTGTTCCCTCTCCTTCCCCGCTTGCCTTGGCTATAAATCTCTCAGTCTTTTATTTACAAGTTCGCCAAAACAAACACAAAGAGACAGGATGGATTTCTAGCCTGCTCTTGTGTGTGTGTGTGTGTGTGTGTGTGTGTGTGTGTGTGTGTGTGTGTGTGTGTGTGTGTGTGTGTGTGTGTGTGTGTGTGTGTGTGTGTGTGTGTGTGTGTGTGTGTGTGTGTGTGTGTGTGTGTGTGCGCGCCGCGTGCGTGCGTGCGTGCGTGCGTGCGTGCGTGCGTGCGTGAACAAACAGAAATACGGATGGACTCTCCAGCTAGAGTCATTACTAAATTTGCCACCCAAAGTTTTCCCCAGATGTCTCTGGATGTCAGACATTGGCCTAGTGAAAAAAAGTTTTACAGTCTGAATTACATTCCTTGACACAACATGTCTCTGATTCCATGTAGACTTTGGGTTTTGGGCGGTTTTCTGCACAATCCTTTTAATTTTCCTTTGGAAAACGACATGTACAACGTCTTGGGAACAAGAGCAAGGACCTATCGTTGATTACTATTCGAACTACTTTGACTAATACTGCAATTTATTTATTGATATTTCATTGCTGAGTCATGGCTAGGATCTTTAACACGGCTGCCAAGCAGCCACGGGCTGAGATGCCATGACTTGAATAACATTGAATAAGGAGAAGAAGAAGATGATGATGATGATGGCGGCGATGATGATGATGTGATTGAGGTGGCAGTGCTGTAAGCGGTACGTGGGAACTCCACTTGCCCTGGAAACCACATGGAAAACAAAACAATGACGCGTTGGCACACGGAGCGAAAGACCTCGGGTTTGGGGAAAGAGCTTTGCAGGGAGGCGCCGCGGTGGTGCCGCCGCTGGGGCCCCCGGTGGTAGAGGACACCCCGGGTCAGGAACATGTCTGGGCATGTTGAACTCCACTGACACGCATGGAGGACAGATCGCTTGTGTGTGATGCTACACCCATGTGTACATAAATGCCAGAAAAAGAGTTGGCTTTTTCACTCTTGGCTGCTTTTGAAAATTGTTGAGACACGTGACCTTTGTTTGTTTTTTTTAGGTATGATTTGCAAAAAGCAAGGAAGACCTTTAGTTCTTATCTAACTTGCTGCCGTAGTTTATTCAATTTTGCTTAGGCTGCAAATGGCTGCACATCCCTCCTTTTTAAAATTAGCATTTACTTTGGTTTTGTGTTTTGCGGTTTGGGGTAAATGTATGCTATTATGCTGATCTGCCTCATTGTATTGTAGTTTTCATCTGGCTAACAGCAATACACTTTGTGACTTTAAAAAAAAAATAATTTGAATATTTCGCTTCTCCTCTTCTTCTCTGATTGATTTGCTATTTGCTGTGTCCTCCTCTCTCTCTTCTCTCTATATTCTGGTCTTTGTGGTTGTCTGTTGTTCTTGCTCTGTCTTGTGTAAACTCTCTGCATATTCACACAAGATGGAGGTCTTTGCTACCATGCCCGGGAATGAACTTATCTTTCACTGTTGTCATCACCAGGCACAAAATTTGTGTTTGTGTTTTTCCCCCTTTTGTTAGCTTTGCTCAGCCACAAAAATTACTTCTCCAGAACCACAGACATTAGTCAGTTGCTTCAGTTGCAAACTTCAATCAGTACGACAACCAAATGTGTTCCCAGTTCCTTCTTATACATAATTCAGAACTGATAATGGACTTATTACAGAAGTGGACATCGGTATCGGCAAGAATTCCGTGGACACGTTGCGATGTATTCTGACAAATAGATTTCTCACTTGGAAATAAACGCTGCTATGTACCTCAGCAAACACTTAACTTTACTAAAACATTGGTTGGTTGCATTTGGCTTACAGAAATGGAAGCAATTGCACAACAATTGGTGATACATTTTGGAAGTGCAGTACAAGTGCAAGGCTAAGACATAACTATAACCTGACTGCAGATGAGGACATTTTATTTGAATTATTGATTATCCAAATAATCATTCATTTCAGCATTTTTTTTTATTTGTGCATTTGGATAACTAACAATGCCGCCTTGATGTGGGTTTGCCTTTTCATAGTTGCGGGAGAGGGGAAAACCGCATGGCAACATGAACTTCACAATTGACCGATTCACCAGTGTGGGCTGAAACGAGACCGATCGGAAGTCCTCTGCTAATTGACGGAGTCCAAGTTTCCTCACAGTGCACGACCTTGCCGAACACCATTAGCTTTTTTTTTTTTTCTTTTTTTTTCTCCTGCCCCCGGAAATAATTCCCACCACGCCAGGGCTAACCACTTACCACTCGCTATCTTGCTGGAATGGTAAACAATCTTAAGTGTTCCTCTGGAGACCTTCATCGTTAAGGGCCGGGATCAATAAAGCCATGCAGAGCACTCGGCTCCCGGGAAACGCAGAGCACACAAACCAGACCAGCCGGACCGCGGGGTCCGACTTGAGGCGAGACCCATCATCGGACATGCAAGGTCACGGCGGATCGATGGGAGGCCCGGAGAACGAGCCTGGCCCTCTTCCTCCTCTGGACCCGCCCTCCTTCCCTCAACCCTCTTCCCACTCCCCCCCCCCCCCGCCCCCTGTCGTACAGCTCTGGTGTGGTTGGTTCTGGAAACCGGCAGCTGTTGTGTTTCCCATGAAAGCACCTCGGAGAGCAGAACCACATTACACAGTGGTCTGACAAAAAATCAATGCCAAATGATCTCTTATTTTTGGCTTGTGTTGCCGTTTCTGACATCCGTCCGGGGAAACTGCATATGTAGGCACCCAATTAAAGAGCATTGTTTGGTTATGACGTGGCAACCTCTGCCCCCCTTGAGTAAGCATTCATGCAAAAAAAAAAAAAAAAAAAGGGCTACCTCAACAGATGTTGACGTTTCAGCAGATGTTGCCCATGGCCCGTTCTATACCCTCTCACCGCTGCCCTGTGGTTGAGCCCAGGCCAGAAGGTAATGCCATGCCACTTTGGCATTCCCCAAAGGTCTTGTTCCAAGAGGGGGCTCAGTGGTGGCGGACACGGGGTATCCAGGTGCCAGTGGGTTGGAGGTGCTCTGGTGGTTCTCTCTGAAATTCCACCAGACTGCCTGGCCTTGTCCCCGTGGACCCCCTGCTGGAGTAATCCTAGGCCTGTTTCAACTTAGTCATGGCAGGAATGTGCAGAAGCATGAGAAGAGGTCATAAGTCCTTATAGCCTGCTATGACTCACCCATACTACCCCCCCCCCCCCCCCTTCTCACCGCCCCCGCCCCCAGATCCCAGTCAAGGCTGCATGGAAATGCACATGCTTTCCCATGAACCCTCCCCCCCACCACCACTAGCACCACCACCACCACCACCACCACCACCACTACCCAGCCAGGCAAGTGTTGGAAGGAGAAGGAACACTGTTTTATCTTTTTTAACGTTTTGAGTGTCAGCTTAACTATGAGGATCCATTCTGTGGGTTTCTTTTAATCAAGAAACTTTCCTTGTGCCGTCTGTGTTCTCCTCAAATCCGTACATTTCCACACATTCAGTGAAATCACCATGACAACAGGTCCTCTCATCTCAGCATGATGGAATTGTAAGGTCACCCTTTGTCAGGGTGAATGTGACTTTGCTGTGAAACATTGAGATACTCCTGTGAATTGACAGGGGGAAAATGCTTATCCTTGATTTTGTGAAACCATGCATATCGGTGGACTTTGAACGGCGATTTCATTTCTGTGGTTTCATGCCGAAGAATGTTTTTGATCCGTTGTCCACCCTACAATGGCGTAATCTGAGACGTTCATCTTCGTCTCCTGCCAGGCAGGGCCTCCATCCAGCCACCTACTTCATCAACGTTAAGACAACCTTATCATGAACGCTTTGAAACCCTCTGTGTTCCAGAGCTGTTTCAGCCACCACCACTTTTGCCGGATCATACTTTCGATCATGGCATGCAAAATGCGGCATGCCATCTTCAAAAGCAAAAGTCGAGGTCTGGAATTGCAATCTGAGATCCGGGCCAGAGGGTCCAGTTGTTCTGCTGCCGACGGCGGGCCCCTCCAGCCGGGCTATTGAATGACGAAGTGCTCTTGATCGTTGCTCGTCAGAGCATGAATGTAACCAGTCTAACCTACGGTTGTCTCCCTGCAAGGGCAATTAGTGAAGGAATCTCAGTACTTGGCAGTGAAATGAATGTGTTCTGTAAGTCTGTTTTATGAGAGAGAACCTTAATTGGCATGTTCTGTGCAGTCCCCAAGTATTCATGTCCACTGCTTTCCAACTTTGTTCCTACCAAAACTACAAAAAGGAATGTTTGAACGTTTGTTTGAAATCAGGTTTTACTAGATTATTTTAGTTATATTTTTGTATATACGTATATATATATATTTTTTTTTTTTGTTAAAAGGGTAAAGGGGCATTTAGCAGACACTTTTGTCCAAAGCGACTTACAATCAGTACATTTGTGGGATTTGAAATGTGGAGGACAGTTGGAGGAGGGGGATCAAGGGGATCGAACCGCCTACCCTGTCCACCCGCTCTATCCACTGAGCTACTGCTCAGTGTTAGTTAGTTAGTTAAAGTTAAAACTAAAGTGTGTGTGTGGTTTAATAAATTCAATGAAGGCTCAGACACATTGAATGCCAAACCTGTGTAATCATTCAGGAAAACTGATTAATGCGTATCAATTTTGACTTGCAAGGTTGAATCAAGACTCCCAACAGCCATTGTAATTTTAGAAAGCTAGCCATGAAAGTCTCAATGATTTATCAACACTCATTTATTGACATTTATGGAAGTGCTTGATGAATTGGCGTTGACTGCTGAGCAAACAATGTGTGTGCATGCAGATGTACACCGCCCAGACATTTATTATCATGTCGACGATAAAGTCCTTTAATGTGGCATTACAACTGTGCTCATAAAGTCATTAACACCTAATCCAGCCATGCCAATCTCGTCCGCAGTTCAATTTCCTCTGAAGACTATAGGACTTTGCCTGAACAATGCCATCAATTTAAATATTTTCGTGGCGTAAATGGTGCTGTTATGACATCCACCAACAGTGAACGTTTGAGACCAAATAATGAACTTCATATTTGGTATAAGCATTACATTAAAATGCAATACAATCAAATGTATTGTGCTGTCCCTCGCTTTTACACACTCGTCAACAAAGAAAAGAGTAGCATCACATTCATACATGAAGGTCAACAATTGCGGTAATTGGAGGACGGTTCAATTTCCATCACCTTGGGCCTACGAAGAGAAACAAAGGCCAGCTTGTCAGTCAAGTGAAAGGAGTATCTAACCATCTATTATTGATGAGAATGAAAGCGGACGCTTCACACTAATGGCTAATCTCCCATTTGAGGATTAAGAAGCGTGTATGTCTATAGAGGACCGACCCCTGCTTACTCCCCCCCCCCCATCCCCATCGCTGTGTTTGCATCGATCACTAGAGACCCTGCTTGGCCATTTGGCCCATTTCCCCTCTGCGTAATTCTAATGCAGTCTGGCAACAGTTCTCTCAGGGGAAACCGGCATGTGCTCATAAGATGCTGAGCAGCAGAACAATCGCAGAGGAACAACAAACAAAACACAGTTGTTTTGTTGGATTTGTCTTTTTTTGAAAGCCTAAACCGATGCCAGAATTTTGGGACCCGCTTAATGATATTTGGGAAGGATTTGCCTTTATGTATTTACTTTTGGTTGTATTGTGTACGTATTCGTCTTAATCCGAAGACGGGCAAATTTAACAACTAAGCAAATCTCATTGTTACATTGTAATTTAACAGTATTACAATTATAGATTATGAAATTCCCGTAAGCGCAGAGCAATGTAAAACAAGCATTTCCGCATTTAGTTCTGCCCGGGCCATAACATTTTATGACTGCCCTGTCTGCATTTAATTAGCCTTTGTTTGGTTTGGACTTTGCATAAAGAAATTAACCAATCTGTTTGTCTTCATGCCCCTTGGGGGTTTTCTTGAAGTAAGGTTTATTTATGTGGCACATAATACGTTTATATCAAAATGTCTAGGAGGACTTCACAGGGCCGCACCCAAGCAGGATTTAATGAAAACCCCTCCGCCCCCAAGGTCTCCCAAGCATGAACAAAATGACCCACAACACAGTGGGGAAAAGGGCTTGTCCATATGTGGACTTCCACTTCCAGGGTGGTGCAGAGTGCAGTGGATGTTGATGTCAGGAATTAACAGCCTGGGCCGTTTTATAGTCTTATGGTCACTTTTGGAACACATCGCCTATCACAAATGACTACCTGAGATGACCCTTTAATCTGACTACAAAATGTATTTCGGTTATTGTCAAAACAAAATCAAAACGAAATCACCTCACAGCATAGTGATTTTTTTGTTATTGTCTGGACCTCTATTGCGTTATTTCCATGAATCATTCAGGCCACACAACATCCAGTGCTTATTCAATGCCAGCTATAATGTTTTTTTTCCCCCTCTTACTTACAAAAACACAACATACCAAAAGTGTTGCTGTGCCCCTTCAAAGTCCTCATCGAGGCTAATGGCCTCCATTCAGTGAGATGGATTGTGTTTCCGCCCAGGCCAGAGGAGCAATGAACTTCCCAAAGACTTTACATCTGTCATCAGATGTCAACCTGCCAAAATCAAATTAGTTTTTTAGAAGGCTGGCAACTGAAGGCGGGGAACACGTGGAAACAAAGGGGGAGAGAGCCGGCGCAGAGTTTTATATTGTCTAGAAATGGTGATATAATTTCACTGTCCTGCCCCGGGTGAAACGCAGCCAAAGTTAGAAGTGAACTTGAATCACCGAAAAGTTAAAAAAGCTCCCATGTTTAGTTGAATCTAATATTCTGTCATTGTCTTGGGTGTGGGGCCTTCTTAAGTTTAACTATTCACATAGCAGACACTTTGACCCAGCACATTTTAACTATGGAGCAGGTGGGGGGGGGGGTTAGGGTATCTTGCTCAAGGACACCTACATGCAGACCTTGGACGTTGAGGTTTCGAACCCAGAGCCACGGCCCCCAGTTGCTCTCCAGAAGCCTACAGATAAGGACAACCAGTGATATCGTCGGCCACCGGGGCCCCCTTTTCCCTCATCCTCTGCCGCCTGCAGCAGTCTGACGCACGGCTTGTGGCTTATTGACCGGCTTAGAGAGAGAGAGAGAGCACTGCCCCGCCCCGCTACAGACACAGCTTGCCGAGGTGTGCGTGCTTCCAGGAGATCGAAGGGGAGCAGCTGGTGGATCCATGCTAATGGAGAGAATATGAGACTTTGGGGGGGGGGGGGGGGGGGGGTGCTCGTGCTCCTCTCTGTTCTCCAGAGAGGAGGGGAGAGGGGAGAGGAGAATATCTATTTGAAATGTACATAAGAGGATTGCCTAACAAGTGCAGTGTGAGTGCGAGGCACCGCACTGGGAAGTCTGCAGTGTTCACAGTGAGACTCCAGTCCCCGGACTCCAGTCCCCGCGGCAGTGTGTGCGCTCAGTGGCGGCGGTGCGGCCCCGCCGTCCTCAGCGCGTTGCGGTGTCCTGTTGCTGCACGCCTCCGCGTCTCAGACTCAGCTGCCGAGCGTGGAATGCGGAGCGGGTGCCCGGGCTCCAGCGCGGCCCGCGGGCCACCGCCGCCGCCGCCGCCACCACCGCTCTGCAGCCCGACAGGGACGGGCTTGGCCTCGCAGGCCATTCCTTCTGCATGACTAGCCGCACGGCTACGCGGTGCCGGGATGTGGACAGGGTGATCGACTGGGCCTGCCAGGGCCTCTGAATGACCGTTCTTTTTTTTTTTTTTTTTGGCAGGCATGGCGCTGCCAACTTCAACTTGGCAACTGCACAAGTACTGATCATTATGTTTCCGGGTCAAATGCGAATGCGACCCGGGTAGCGAACGCCACCAAACGGTTGCGGTTTCAAGCCCCGCCAACCTGTCTGCCCGCCCTTCCAACACACATTCTACCCGTGCAGTCGTCGCATCGTTCCACAAGGCTTTATTTTGGTGGTGTACTTTAAAATTATTCTCCAATTTGCCTACTCTAGCTTTAATGTGCGCTTTGTGTTGCCATGCGGATTGTGATGTTTGAGCCGGGAGAAGAGGGAGACAAAGAGATGTCGATGACAAAACCACAGAAAGACAAGCGCGCTCGTCTTCCGTTGAAACCCCTGTTCGCTTTTTGTTTCACTTCTGTGTGTTTTACGCTTTAGAAGTTAATCATCATCTAGCGTCTGGTTTGATTGCTGCCAGGCTAACGCTGTGATGCTGCGGTGAGCAGAGAGGGGCTGAATTAGACACTTCCCCCTTCTGATATTCCCCAGGTGCCGCCAAAGCGCAATACTCCTGACTCACCGGAAGGAGTACAGGGCCGCATCGCTGAGCGGTGAGTGTCACATCCTCTTCCAGTGGTCCCCGATGTGCTCCGCGTTGAGCTGCTGAAGCTAATGTAGGGGGAACCCAACCCGAAACAGCAAAACAAACAACCCCCCCCCCCCCCCCCACACACACACCATAAAACAAAGGATTGTTTTCTAATGGGATTGTCTTACCACTTGGAAGACCTGAAAGAAACTCGTTAAAGCACCTGGCAGCCACTTGCCTTACCAAGCGCCTCCAACAACCACCCAGTCATTGTTTGGCCTCCAAATCCCTAATCCTGCATAATCATTGTCACACGCAGCTTAGTTGCCGGCGACTCTCGCTTCGTAACTTGACTCTCGATGAATATCATGAATTTCGGCGAGCCGACTCGTGGGCCCTGACATCCTAATAATAGAATCTGCGCAACGCAAGGCCGTCAAACTCTTTCTCGTTCACCTTTCTAATGACTCAATTTGGACACAGGACCTAGGGAGAGGGTCCCTGTTGCACTCTGAAGTCTGCCTGCCGGTGGAAGACATCTGTGTTCACCTGTGCACTGCCGAGCATTCCGGGGTATACTGGCGTTCTCTGTGGGGAGAAAAAAAAACGAAAACCCTATTATCCACAGTCTGTCAAAGGTTGTCATGTCATGCTTTGAAATGAGCATGTAGACTCTGTGACGTTGTTTGAATGTCAGCGATGGGCAGTTTATAGACTTTACTCTCACATCTTCTTCCAATTAAGGCCAGAGCCTGCAGAGCATACACCCTTTTGTTGTGAGGGCGTTTGTGACTTTCTGTTCCTACTCGTGGTTTTTGGTCGCTTGAGCCAGAATATTTTGGTCTCATGCAAATATTTACAATGTGTTGCTCTAGATACGCCTGCCAGCTGAATGCCTTTTATGTACATATCATGGCATTTTACCTCTAGTGTGTTTGTAATCTGGTTGGTTGTGTACTTTATTAGATACTGCGCTCTCATGGGGAAGAAACTATTATATGAGATATTTTCTTTCATTTGATATATTGAGATATACATTGACGCCCTCAGTAATGTTAAATATGTCCTTGAGCCGAGATACGCAATGCATCACATTGCCGATAAATAAAATAAGTCACCCTGGTGTCATCCAGTTTTCAAATAGCCATTGTTTCTGCAGTGGGCTCAATGACACTTCAGGAATCTCTCCCAGAATCAGGGGTTACTATGGGCCACCTCATGTGGTTGTCAGGAGTGGGCTATCTGGGGAAATAAAGCTCAAACTGAGCATATCTTTGTATCTTGGTCAGGCTGTGTGTGTGACAGCTCCCATTAGTCCACCTGTGACCAATAGGCCCCAGTTTGCCATGAAAGGCGGCCCCACCCTGCCCCTCTATGAGGACCCCTCTATGAGTGAAGCCAACTCATTCCTTATAACCAGTCCTATCAGTCGATCAATAACCATACAAAGTGCTTAACATGGGAAACATTTGAGAGGTAGACAACAAAAACACTACCTCATCAGAAGCACCTGAGTACCCGAGTAAAAGGACTTTTGTTTTCTCATTTGAAATATTTTCCTAAAATCAGGCTTTACCAGTGGATCTCTGTAGAGCCGATTTGATTGATCCTGATTCAGTGTCTGGTGCAACTCTTCAGGCTGCTCAGGTCAGACTTCACAATCAGGCTCCATGTTTATTCCTCACCACGAGGGTTGGTGAAGAGGTCACAGTGATTGTGGAGGGTGAAACAGTTTGGATTAGCATGATTACAAACAACACACGGCAATAGTGGATACAATTGTGATGTCACACAATTGAGAGTAGTAGTGAGAGCAGTTGGGTGGATATAAAGCCCAGTTTTTTTTGTTAGAAAAGCTATACTTTTTGGGGTGTTGAAGACAGGACGCTGGTGTCTGACTGAAAGAGGTGGTAATGACATAGCATGGGACCGCAGGTTGGAGTCAAACCTTGGGTCACTACAAGGCACACTGCCCTCTGTGGTTTGGGCACTAGCGCAGTGAACCAATTGGTTGTGCATGTACCACAGGAACCTTATTGTCCGACTACCTTGAGAAATGCCCCAAACACAAGGTGAATATTCAACAATTTTTTAAACACATTTTTCTCAATGTAAGCCAAATGCCTCATGCTATTCCCCCTTTACCTGTGTGCCTGTGTTATTGTATGGTCATAAAGTCCAAGGAGAACTTTTATTACAAGGACTTGGTAAAACAAATATTGTGAAGCAGATGGTGAAACACATTCAATGGCCCTAAGCAGGGCATCCTCAATTGCCTTCATTTGCCTCTTGAGTCATGAGTTGAGTCATATCAGCCATTCGGTTTTATTTGTAAATACATAGTCAAAACTTCCCTCTGGAGACCAGGGGTAATTTTTGACAAAGTATTGACAAATTACACCCTATGTAATGCTGGTTTTGGTTTATACAGTTGGTTGAATGATTTCTAGGCAGAAATGAATTAGCACAAAAAGTCCCAGCAGTCTTACGAAAATGTAAATGTAAAAACCTGGTGTTCACAGATCATATTGGCAACTTTACATAATGATCTATTATACTCAATGTAATTTCCTTAAAACCCAAATCAGAACACAATGTGGGCTGTGGCTCCCATCTGTTCCCAGACACTCTCAGGGTGAATTATCATACGCCATCTTCCAGTATCATTATTTTTGTCGGTGAGTAATGCTGGGCCGTTTCATCACCCTGAGCGCTTTATGACTTCTGCCCAGGAACGGCTATCACATATCACTAATGTCTGTGTATATTTTACTACCGGGCTCCTCCGCCTGGCCAGTTAAAGAGTGTCAGAGTCAATCTTGGTCCGCCTGCTTCGCGCGGCCCTCTCTCTCTCTCTCTCTGTCGAGGGCGAGCTGTGCGGAGCGTTCCACCGCGGTTAGGATTTTAATAAGATCCGCTGACCTTGTGTGAAATATTCATCTTGGCTCTATTATTTTTGTCCTCCAGAAAGAAAAAAAAAAAGGTTGGGTTGGGAGGGGCAAACACAAGCGTCTTGATTTCTGTGGCGTCGTGTGATATCGGTGATGTGGATGCGCGGACACGGCCCCTTCGAGAGAGATGAGTGAGTGACTCACACTTGAAGAGGTATTCCTCTTCTTGAGATAATGTGGACAGCTTGGTGACCACTGAGAGGGAGAGAAAGGGAGAGGAGGAGAGTGAGAGAGAGGACCCTAGATCCTAACTGAATGTAATGAATACACATATCTGTGGTCGGCTACAGAGAACAAGCTCCTACAAATCACACAAGCTGGTAGTACTAATAATGACTGTCCTTCCGCCTCTGCCCTTGCCCTTGCCTTTATTTCTTGCCCAGGCAATAACTCTTATCTGCTCTGGGTGATAAGCTCTCTCAGATGATTGCCTGGCTGGATAACTACTGTTATTTATCCGGCTCGCGGCTCTTCTGCATTCCCATTTAGATCAACTGCATCTTCTAATTTACACTGAGCGGGTTGGGAGTGGGGGAAAAAAAAGCACATTCACAAGATCAAAGCGAGAATTGCAATACTACAGAAACGGGATAAGATATGAAAACATAACTCATTATAGGGGTACTTGAACCAGCCGTTGTTGAAGACT